>LGRX02002626.1:0-74516 GCA_001247695.2 Cymbomonas tetramitiformis | reverse complement strand
TACTCGCCCACCTTTTCTTCGTCTTGACCCACCTTCTAAGGCTGCGTCCATGAAGAAGTCAGGCTGTCTTCGCGGGAGCGTGTCCATTACACCAACTCAAGGGAGAGAATCCAGTCAGCGCTGACGTGGAGTCATTGATCGCGTACTCCACTACTAGTATACCGATTATAGCCCACCACCAAATAACTAAATAATAAATACAAGAAATAATTACGTAATAAATTGAGAATAAATTACGTGATTAAATGTGTATACAATAAAAATAAATAAAAAATCTACAATAAAAATAATAATAATAAATGTAAAATAAAAACAAAATATGAAAGATAAAGATAGAAATTGTAAGTAAATGCATAAGCTGTTACGACAATACGGTACCCCGCTGAAATTAATTTACAGTCAGCGATTCCGGCCATTCAGTCAGTGATTCCGACCAATGATGTCCGTAAATGACTCCACGCGATATTTTGGACATCTCAATCGGCAATTCGAATTGTGGACGAGAAACGATTCAGGACTGACGTAAGCACACGCTGCAATGCTTGTGTCGAAAGGCATCGTTGGAATCGTGAAATCGAACATTAGATTCGATTCAGAGGTGAATGCATTTACGTTTAAATTAGAACATTTTAAAATTGGATCTACAAAAATAGGACAATTACATCCACGTGTAAGATACATCTTGATTTATAGACAGCACTTAGAAAATTTTCCACGACATCCATCACGACAGTCCCGAAAACTATGATGCCATCAGCAGATCGGAGTTCGGGGTGGCCCGAACCTGATACCATTAGATGAGAGCCTATTCAATCCGTCGGTCATATATTTTTCTCTTAAGAAAATGAATTAATGCGACGTCAGCTGAGATATTTGTTGGTGACCGGTTTCTTGCGTTCCAAATGGTGGTACAGATTGCGATGTCCATCGGTGCATCCACGTCGGATCCTGATGGAATTTGAGATAGAATCATTGCCATTGACCAATCATTTTGCGTGCACTTGATGCCATCGTTCGTTGAACTCCCACAGCTCAGCCCTTATGCTCCCAGTTTTGCCATCACCTTCGGGTGCCTGCTTTCCTTTGCGTGCAGGTGTTTCTGTTTGCCTAGATTATAAGTGGAATTTCAGCTTTGCTATTGTTTAACCGTGTCTTTATTATGTAGCTGATTTTGGGAGTCGTGTCAGGATGTCTCTTATTCCTGTTCGAACGAGCAAACAACGTCCGACACCACACACACCGCAATGTCGAGCATCCGTAACAGCAAGCGCACACAGTATCACTGGGATATTTGCCGGGTTTGTGTAGGGATGTCTGCGAAGCGCTTATTTTTCTCAGCTGCAGTCCACAACGAAGTACCACACGCAGGATTTTCTCACAAACGCACGGCACGCCCGTCTTGCTGTGCGCCATTTTCAGGGAGAACGGCACGTTGTTGTGACATTAGCTCAAGAAAGAGCGCTGGAAACCTTTTCCAGAGGTCTCAGTTCGATTCTGAGATGTCACTCACTTCCACGGTGAGGCCGTGTAGGGAAAATGGCAGGCAGGTACGTTCGCGGAGCCGTAAGCACTTTCTGCAGTACCTTTGATTGCAATTGCCTGCCTGCTTTCGAGTCCGCTGCAGGTCCTTCTTCGGAAGCCGTCTTTTCGGTGATACTAGCTCAAAAGAGCGCCGGTTTTTACATTCGGAGGTCTTAGTGTGACTCTGAGATATCACTTCCACGCTTTACGAGTACGCATATCTTCTAGCTTAGGGCTTTCTCTCACATGTCTTAGTTTGCAAGGGTGCTCTGCTGCATTCCAGCTGGGTTCGTGAGCGCAGGCGTGTCCGTTGCGGACCATCCATTGAGCCGCATCTCTTTTTGTGATATTAGCTCAATTCAGAGCGCCGGACACTCAGTCCGGAGGTCTCAGTTCGAGTCTGAGATATCACTTCCACCCCTGGTTGTGTAGTGTAGGCTGCAGTGACTACACTCGGTTAGTCCCTTCGTTGGCATCTTCATGTCCGATTGACCAAGTGTGCACGGTGAACGATTAAGTGGTAGCTTCTATTCGTGCCTGGCGTCGATTATCTTAGCGTTTCCGTCGGTTTATTCGTGGTTTTATTTGTAAGACGTTTATCTGGTCGAGCTTGTCACAGATCTTGCCGCTGCTAGCTTTTTTCGGAGTGCTCCCATATAGTATCACTCAATTTTCGGGCGGTTTGCAGCCTGATATAAAACTCGTCTCGACCTTTACAAGTTATTATTGTATCTTAGATCTTTGAGCACATGTGCTTTATTCACATGTCAAGAAAACTCCTTCACTAATAGGCCAGCGCGCGGATCCCGTGTGTCCGAGAGTTCAAGGCGGAAATCCACAGCTTAACTTAATCGTCCAGATGTCTCTTAGGACCTTCCGATGTTCACGATCTGAAAATATTGGACGGCTCAGCTTTAGTTGGGCACCCCTACCATACGGCAGCGGTATCGCTATCGGGTATGCCCATCGCATGATCTTGAACCAGCAGCACTTCGTCTCGTGAGTCGAGCGTGACTCGCAACCGAAGTCGCAAGGCAAAGGGTGGACACTGTACCGCGCGACCTGTGCCTGCAGTACAAGCTGCCGGGCTTGAGATCCCGTTTGACTCCCGTTTGACACAGCACACCACGATCGGAGCTGGCACGACTTGTGCATCAGCGCTGAAGCGCCGAGACTTTAAGAGGGGTTGAAATCTGGTTGGCAATACCCAGTCAGCTCAGATTCAAAACCTGACAGCCCCATACGCCCGAGCACTTGTTCTCACGACCTGATAGGCAGGTGATAACATATGCTCGGGCCGCACCCTAACCATTTAAGTGATATGGTCGACCGACCCAACTTCCCCTCGGTGTATGATGAGTCAAAACAAATGATATCTGTTTTCATGAACATGATAATACCGCAATAGTGTTATCATAGATATTACGTCAAATATATCTATAATTCTGAACCCTCAGCATCAGCATATCTGGAACTGATGCGTAGTGTTTTTCATATTACGAGAAAACTGCGGAAGGCATTTTGGGTTTCACTATAAAATCAATAGCTATGGATGCACGACGATCCATCATGCATATGATGGCTCCCTGAGCTCACAACACATATATTCATCGTTCCGAACCCTCAGCATCAACAGATATGGACGGCAACCGACATTCCCATAGCTTTTCACAACATGCGCAACAAAACTGCGAAAGGCATTTCGGGTTCCACTATAAAATCGATATCTATGGATGCACGACCATCCAGCAGGCATATGATGGCTTCCTGAGCTCATAGCACATAAATGTATCATTTGGAATGCTCAGCATCAGCCCATCTCGACCGGAACCGAAAATATGTAGGGTATTTCATATCACGCGAAACTGCGGAAGCCATTGTGAGCTACACTATAAAATCGATATCTCGGGATGCACCGCGATGCATCGTGCATATGATGGCTTCCTGAGCTCATAACACGTAACTCTATCATTTGGAATGCTCAGCATCAGCCCATCTCGACCGGAACCGAAAATATGTAGGGTATTTCATATCACGTGAAACTGCGGAAGCCATTGTGAGCTACACTATAAAATCGATATCTCGGGATGCACCGCGATGCATCATGCATATGATGGCTTCCTGAGCTCATAGCACATAACTCTATCATTTGGAATGCTCAGCATCAGCCCATCTCGACCGGAACCGAAAATATGTAGGATATTTCATATCACGCGAAACTGCGGAAGCCATTGTGAGCTACACTATAAAATCGATATCTCGGGATGCACCGCGATGCATCTTGCATATGATGGCTTCCTGAGCTCATAACACGTAACTCTATCATTTGGAATGCTCAGCATCAGCCCATCTCGACCGGAACCGAAAATATGTAGGGTATTTCATATCACGCGAAACTGCGGAAGCCATTGTGAGCTACACTTTAAAATCGATATCTCGGGATGCACCGCGATGCATCATGCATATGATGGCTTCCTGAGCTCATAGCACATAACTCTATCATTTGGAATGCTCAGCATCAGCCCATCTCGACCGGAACCGAAAATATGTAGGGTATTTCATATCACGCGAAACTGCGGAAGCCATTGTGAGCTACACTATAAAATCGATATCTCGGGATGCACCGCGATGCATCTTGCATATGATGGCTTCCTGAGCTCATAGCACATAACTCTATCATTTGGAATGATCAGCATCAGCCCATCTCGACCGGAACCGAAAATATGTAGGGTATTTCATATCACGTGAAACTGCGGAAGCCATTGTGAGCTACACTATAAAATCGATATCTCGGGATGCACCGCGATGCATCATGCATATGATGGCTAGTAGTATACTACCGATAATAGCCTACCTCCAAAACCCTAAAGACGATAATAAATGATTAATGAATACAAGAGAACCCCCTAAAGAAATAATTACGTAATAAATAGTGAATAAATTACGTGATTAAATGTGAGTACGATAAAAAATAAATAAAAAAATCTACAATAACAAGATAAAGATAAAATTGAAAGTAAATAAAAAGTAAATTAATTAATGTTTCAATATGATATATGTAAATTGTTCTTAAATCATTCATCCAAATTCCCACCACAAGTTTCCTTCAATTGTTTTCCAACCCATTTTCCCAATTTTCATGCTACCTTTACCTTTATGGTCTTGTAACCAATAATAAGCATTTAAGAAACATAAACTTGGTAATGAGTACTTGTTCTTTTTAACTTGGGTTCTTAAACTAATTCCTTTTTCTTTATTTTCTTTTTCCATTTTTTTAATAATGTTCCAAACATCAATGCAAGCTTCTTTTAAGTCATCACATTCATATGTCTCATAACATCTTGTCTTGTTTTTTATATTACGAAACATGAAAATGAATTCTTCATTGACTATTGGAGTTGGGTCATAAATAGAACCACCCTTACGTTCAATCCAACAATGTAAGTCTAATGTAGTCATTCTTGCTTTGTTTACACTACTAAGTTACACTCTTTAAGTGGATTTTTTTTTGAGGTTTTTTGTCCCCCTGAAAAAACCGAAGAAATTTATCAAGAAAAATCAATAGGAATTAGTTCCATTAAAAATCTCAATTGTAAACCACTCGTTAATACTTTACCATTCCCGGACGTCATATACAATAGTAGTATACTACCGATTATAGGGCCCCTCCAAAACCCTAAAGACGATAATAAATGATTAATAAATACAAGAGAAAACCCTAAAGAAATAATTACGTAATAAATAGTGAATAAATTACGTGATTAAATGTGAGTACGATAAAAAATAAATAAAAAATCTACGATAAAAAAGATAAAGATAAAATTGAAAGTAAATAAAAAGTAAATTAATTAATGTTTCAATAAGATATATGTTAATTGTTCTTAAATCATTTATTCATCATCACTATCTTCTTCTATTCTTCTAATCAATAAAGCACATTCTAAAGCATATTGAATATCATTTATCAAAGTTGTTTCAACAACTCCAAAATGTGCACATTCTTCTATCATATCAAATAATGAATCATCACGGAATCTAACTTTAAAACAACAATAATGTAGTATTTCTTTAATTCGTGGTAATTGCACTTGCATATGCAAGTCCCTCTTATATCCAATTTCTTCAAAATAACCTCTCATATGTTGTTCGTAATACCCATCCCAATAACATACTTTTGAATTTGGTAAATTTTTGAGTTTTTCTTCAACTTGGTTTTTGTAAGATTCAAGATTTAATGGAAGTTGTTTTAAGAACATTTCTTTTTTGTTTTCATATTCCTTGATTAACAATTGGTTATATGCCTCATACATTTCCTCACATCTTGTGTCAATATTAATTGAACAATCTATATTATGAATATCTATTTTACCACATGCATAAATTTTAACCTTTAGATAATCATATACATCCTCACCTAAAACATTCCTTCTTGCCACACTCAAAGCTTTTGAATTTTCATCTTCCAAGTAGCACAAACCAATATCGTGCAATATTTGGGAGTAAAGCAAATTGTTTATCACACATTTATAATGGTGACGATAATTTAATGTCCTACAAATAGGACACTTTTCAATTTCCTCAATGTCATCTCCCAACTCATAAGTACAATCATCACATATTACTCCTTCGTTACAACTTTGGCAAATGAAATCATACTTGTCAAAAGACTCAAGGCAAATACAACAATGTTTGTTATCATTAGTATTCATCTTGCTTTGTTTACACTATTGAGTTACACTCTTTAAGTGGATTTTATTTTTTTGAGGTTTTTTGTCCCCCTGAAAAAACCGAAGAAATTCACACAATTAAATTAAAAGGAAATCTTGCAGGTCCTCGGTTGTTATTATTTGTTGGTAAATTTGCAATAGGTCGTGATGTCACTTGTGGTGATTGAATATTTGCAGATTTAATTAACTTTTTCTTTTTGGAATATTTTTTACGAGGTTTCGTGCCTTTTTTGGAATGATATTCTTTGGCACATTTTTTTAATGTTTCGTTCCATTCAGCACGAGTCATAAATGTGTATATATTAATATATATATTTTTATGGTTGATTAGCTCTACTTGCACGTTGTCCTCTTGTAAATATTTGCGGACTTGTTGCAAGTGGACTTACTTCTACACCCATATATTCAACACCACTAGTATCATCATCATCATCATTATTATTATTGTCATCTTCCATCAAAGGTAGCAAATTTACAAGTCCGCTTTGCGTTGGAGAATAAGGTTGATTTTGCATATTCGACATGAATAATCGTTTACCTAACGGGGACATTGTAGAATAATGCATAGGATTCATAATAGGTCTTTTTGAAGGTCCAGATTCTTCTTGATTTTCAGGTGTTGAAATACCTTTTTCAGGAAATGGAAAAGGAAATGGAGATTCACTTAAATCTTCTTCTATTTTTTCAGGAGATTCACTTAAATCTTCTTCTATTTTTTCAGGAGATTCACTTAAATCTTCTTCTATTTTTTCAGGAGTTTCTACATCAGATTCACTTAAATCAGCAAACCTTTGTAAATTGTCCGCTCTTGTATATTTTCCCGGAACAAAAACATTGACATCACTTCTTTTTAAATTTCGAATCAAATCAACTGAATTTATCAAAGGACTTTGGGATATAGAAGTATAGAATTCAACACTATTTTGAGAAGGAGCGGTCATAGCATAATTGTTAGAAGCTAATTTAGAGTATCCATGAAATATTGATTTATTAGATGCAGCATTTCTAAAGCCTAATTCATTTAGACAATATTGTTTGACGACATCATCAGTCAATATCTTTCTCATATATTTTATAATATTACATATATATTAATTGTTTCGTCTATTTTGTTGTCTATCCGCAGGATGAGGTGCTCTTAAAATTCTTCCATACCGCCTTAATTGATGACGAGCTTTACATTGAATTTTATTTCCAAATTGACGACCTTGAGGTGTAGGGTCTTTATATCCACAATAAACATTATTATTCAGCCTTCGTTGAGCCTGTGTTTGATTAGCTCTTACCATAACAATATATATAATACAATCGATAAAAATCATCGTAAATCAATTTCCGTTTCATTATCTTTATTATTTTCATTTTGACTTCTTGTCCTTTTAGATATTCGATTAGAAGATGAGACACCTTCTTTCCTTAGAGTTCTTTCTTTTTTATTTTGTTTAGAAACTAATTCAGAAACGGTAGGTTCATCACTGGATTTCTTATTATTAGAATTGTTACCTTGGACTTCCAATAATTCTCGTGGTTTATATCGACGTGCCAAAATTTCTTTACCGTCTTCGATGATATAACTCAATCCTTTCATAGATTTTACTTTATATATTTTTGTCGACCATCGTTGAGATTCTTTATCAAACGTTTTAGTTTTAATTTTAATCCTAACTTTATCACCCGGTTTTATATCTATTTTTTCAAGAAGCTTAGTCAATTTATTCCTTTTCAATAAAATATTTCTGATGGTCTTTGTTAGGTTCATATTATCAGGAGTTGATTTATCGATATTTGCAGAATTTTGTGTACTATTATAATTTTTGACAACAGAATCCAAATAATCAATCCAGTTTACGGTGTCTTTACTTTTTTCTATTTTTTTAAATTTCAATTTTAATGTTCTATTGAATCTTTCCACCATACCCATAGTAGTATGGTCTTCGGTTTCATTTAAATAATGCTCAATATTGTTGTCCTTCAATAATTTTTTCATAGATTTATTTGTAAATTCTACACCATTGTCCGTAGTCAATACATTCATTTTTGAATCTTTAATTAACTTTTTGAAAGCAGAAATTATTCCTTCAGCAGAATCAATGTTTTTGTTATTTTTGTCTTTAACAGTTTTTGATTTTAATGGATATGCATAAGCCTTTCGTGTATTGATATTGATAGCCGTCAATATAACGGAGTAGCCTCTATTTTGTTTTTTGAATTCAGGAATAAATGCTAAATCAGCCTGAACATAATTCTTGTTAGGGTCTTTACCGTAAATAGGAAATAACTCTTTTCTATTGATTTTCTTTTTTTGAGAAAAGGTTTGATTGACTTCAGTTTTTTCTATAGCTTCCTTGACTTGTTTTTGTGTGACTTTATAGCCAAGAGATTTTAATTTGGCCGTGAATGGTGATACAGCACTTAATCCTATTTCGGGGTCTAAATAAAAGTCTTGTATTTGTTTTTCAGTGATTGACTTGCTCATTATTATAAAGGAATATCTTTATGTCCCCAAGGTAGGATATTAAATGTTTCCCACTGAATATATGCTTTATCATAATTCAATGAAAATGATTTCGTTTCGGTTCGTGTTTCTATACCAAGAGCTGCATAATGTTTGTTTTCATCAATTTTTTTTGGTTTTCTAAGAACATCGTATTTTAATTCCACAATTTTTTCGTGATTGTATAAAATGATATCTTTAATTTCTTCATGATTGATACTTTGAGAATTTTCATAATTTAATGGAAATCCTTTTACCTTAGTCATCGTTGTTCCATCAACAAATTTCAACGAATATGATTTAGGTGCGGTCGATACAAATTCAATACATTTCTTATATATTTTTTTCTTATCATTGTATAGCTCGTCAGTCAATTCTCCAAGATAATCACCAAGTTGTTTTGTGTATACTTGTTTGTTTGTTTCATTTTCGATGTATATCACCGAGTCAATATCATGAGATATAACTTTACCAAATCCTACATCGTCCATAATGTTGAATGCTTGTTTATTTGGTGCATCTTCAATGTATACCACTGAGTCGGTATCGTGATATAAAACTTTGTCGAATCCTACATCGTCCATTAAATTGTATAATTTTATTCTTGCATGTGCAGTTGTAAAAACCCCAATAACTTCATTGACGGTACAGTTCGTTTCAGAATATTCACTTAATACATTAAAACCAACTTGATATTTAACATCACCATTTTTATTTTTTATTGGCTGAATTAGAACATTGTCATTTCTTGAATCTGATAGAATATCATATACTTCAGCACTATTCATGAATTTGTTTTGTCTTTTATTTGGTTTCAAACAATATCTACCCCACAAGTTGTTGAGAAATAATTTAGCAATAGTTCTCAATCCTTCATTTTTATTTATTTTATCTTTTTCTAATAATATACCTTCCTTTTCAAAATATTTTTTAATATACAAATCTTTGTCTTTTTCGCTTTGTACCCACTCAGGATAATCGTTTGCCTCTTGTTTTATTTTTAAAAAAGTATTAATAAAACTTTCAAAAATAGTATATGATGTATTTTCCCAGTGGACAATCTGATGTATTTTTTCAATTGTGTATCCTTTTTTCAACGATAATTTTACTTCTTCCGTGCAATACGTTCCAGTCATTTTTGTCAAAGGAAAAGTCAATTTCTCCATTTTAGACTGTCCCAAGGTCCTCAATGGTAAAACTGCCATTTCCAAATCATTTGGTGGAATTATTGTGCATTTTATTATTCCAAAGAATTGTTCAATATCAGTGACTCCTTTCAAATCAATTTCTTGATATATTTTTGTAGGATGACCTAATGGAAATTTACAATATTTTAAAACCCAAGGATACAAACTTGTAAAATCTACATATCTAATTGTTTGATTATCTCCACATTTGTGATATAATTTTTTAGGGTCGGTTCTCCCGCCAAATAATGCATCTCTGAACACGATAGGTGTGTTATAACTATTTACGAAATCGATAACATTTTGGTCATTTTTTTGTAATTCTTTAAAATCACTTTCCCACATAATTTCTATGTTGTATCCAAGACTTCGAATTTTTTCCAATCTTTTTTTGGTCTCATCGTACAGTTGATAAAATGTTTTATTTGTGGTATAATTTTTTCTAAACATATTCTTACCATTTGTTTCTGGATTTCCATGCCAATAATCTCCAAGAAATTCATATATAGTATTTGTTTCAGGGTCATAACCATCGACATATTTGTGCCTTTCATTGTTTCCAAAATGGAAATGAGGAATTTTATATTCTTTGATTAAGTTATCTATTTTATTTGTATGTTTTACATATTCCAACCAAATGTCACCTATTTTTGATTGTTGTTTTCCTTTAATGACACTATTCAAAATAGCTATGGAATTTTCAGGCATATGCAAATATCTATGAATTGTTTGTGTCAATGATGCAATCGTTAAATAGGCTGTGGGGTCAATTTCTTCATTTGTAATTTCTAAAATCTTCTTTCTATATTCCATCCATCCTAATCGTAAAATTCTTACATCACTTTGACAATAATCTAATATTTCTTTTTGCATATCAAATATATATTCATCGTTTGTCATTTGTTTATGCCACTCCAAAAATTCATTTCGGCTATCCTCTTTCATTTGATTATAACCATAAAATGATATATCGGGAATTTCGCCTACATAATTTTTATTTTCAGGGGTATTAAACTTGTGAGGAAAAAAACCTTTCTTCTCACCTTTTAAATCGAATATTTTTGAGAATTTACTCAATGGACTTGTTAAATGTAAATAACTATCCATTAGTGTAACGTTTTGGTATTTTAGATACATTATTTTACCACCGTTTTGAACCGTCTCAGGAATTTCATCCATTGTTGTCATTATATATTCTATAATAAGTACATAATCATACTTGCTTCCATTATGAGCTATGAAAGTAAATCCTTTATGTTTATTAGCAAATAGAAATTTGCAGGCTTCTTCAATGTTGTTGTGAATAAATGATTGTCCGTTTGAATATTGTGTCACACTCAGATTCACTTCATGCTTTGATTTATTGTATGCTTCAAAATCAAAAAATCCTATTTGACTTTCATCAACAACATCTTTTGGTTTCTTTGGTGTAATGTAACATTGATGCTCTCTCATGTCACAATATAATTTACAATTTGGACAAAATTCATGTCCACAAATGTGTTCTTGTTCTTTTCTTATATCGTAAACCTTTTTACACTCACCTTTGCACCTATGGAAATGTTGACAAGCTGTCCCATTTTTGTGTAAATCATAACATTTCTGATTTGGAAATTTTATATTACAATCTTCACAGTGTATGGCTTTCTTCCAATCAATAAATGGTTTGGTTCCCTTTTTTGAAAAGTCACACAATTTACTTTTACATTTAAAACACCTTGGTCGGTCGGCTATTCCATAAAATGCTTCGATTTTTGTTATTGGTTCGTAGTGTCCAATACTTGAATTTAAATGATAATAAACAAAATTCCATTCCGGTCTGTCGGGCAAACCTTCTTTACTTGGCGGATACATTATTGTGCAACCCAAATCAGTCATTCCGTGAATTGTAATATTTTTGTTGAATTTTTCTTCAAAGACATGAATGTCATCAAAACCTATACCGTTTTCAGCATTAAATTCTAATTCTTTCATTAAAATTATTGCTTCCCTTGTTAAACGATTTTTTATATTTTTGCAAATTTTATTGTAGATATTGTATGTTATTTCTTCATTGTCTTTTTTATCTTTGTAATTCATAATTATGCAAGATTTAGCAAAACATTGTTCATCCTTGACGGTAATGCAACTCTTCTTTTGTTTCAATTCCTCCACAGATTTTGGCACCGACAATGGTTGGCCCTTTCCATTAATTTTTTTGAAATTTAATAAAGAAATTGTGATGAAATTCACAGCCCCTCTATCATCTCCGGACTGAATCATTCCTTCTAATTTTTTGTAAAATTCGATTTCATTTTTTGCACTTAAAAATTCCGAAGAACCATCTTGAAAGTTTACACCAAACTGAAAATGTTTTACATCTTCCGAAGCTTGGTCAATTTTTTTATTAATCAAATTCATCCAATAATTCAAAGGTTTACTAAGAAATCTATTAAACTTGATTTTCATAGATACTCCGGAATTTCCACCTTTATCGACAAAATCTTTTGTAACGTCTTTATCCGTAAATTGTTCTTCATATTCTTGTCTAGAAAGCAACTCATTAAGGACTATTAAGTCCTCATTTTCTTTTTCAAATTTCTTTATTTCTGATTGTAATTTTTGTTGTTTATTTTCTTTGGTAAATTCTTTGTCTATTTTCTTTTTTTCAATTTGATTAATTTTACTCCATTGTTCCTTTGTTAATTGTCTTGAACTTGATGCTTTCAAATTTCCGGCCCTATGGTTTTTGACTTTCTTGAGATTGGTTTTCGTTGCTTTGGTCAATGGAGCTTTGCCTTTATCATCTTTTTTGTCTTTATCATTAGACTTTTTCGGTGGCATTATTATTATACAATATATTTCTTATTACTAAATTGTAACGTATTCTTTAGGTGGTTTTTGTTACATTCAACCTTTCCAAAAATTTGTTTTGAATTTCCATATATTTTTCAAAGTCTTCAGGATTTTCTTTGATTTTATTGGAGAATATTTCAACAATTTTTACTTTATCTATACCATGCTTTTCCATCGTTGAAACACCGACATTTTTATTTAACAAAATTCGGTCTAAGGTTAGATTCTTTTGTAACAATGGTTTGTTGGCTTCATAATATTTCCCTTTGTCTCTCCTATTCATATCTAAAGGCTTTTTATAATACACCTTACCCTTCTTAGAAGTAACCTTCATATACTTAGGAGAATGTGTATCAATTTCACTCATTGTTATAATATAGAACTTATAATCTTTAAGCAGATTCAAACACATTTTTATCAATGCTTAATTCTTTTGAATTCATGATATCTCTTTCGCACTTTATACAAAGACAATCTAATTGTTTACATCGAGACCGTCTCATATTATACCCTATAGCATGAATCAAAGCAACGATAATTGTCCCAAATTGAAAGACATCACAAGTATTTATTTCAAACATTATACATTAAACTGATTTTATTTTCTAGTTAGAGTTAGAGTTAGAGTTAGGATTTGAATCAAAGTCATTAAAAATCAATAGAAATGATAAGTAATGATTAGAAAATTATTTTCTTGTGTATTCTAATATGGGTTTTAAGAAAGGTGAAAAAATTACTGATGAGGCTACCTTAGAACGATTAAAAGTTGCTCGATTGAAAGCTATGGAAACAAGAAGAAAGAATTCTGAAGCCAAAAAAGACATCAAACTTGCAAAAGAATTAGAAAATAAGAAAGAATTAGAGGCTGCACAAGATAAAATTAAATCATCGATAAAAGAACCAAAAATTACTGAAAAATTCGAAAAAAAATCAGAACCCGAAATAATCGAAAAGAAATATGTAAAGAAATCAAAAAAGAAACCTGTGATTGTTGTGGAATCTGATAGTGAAACTTCGGGTAGTTCAAGTGACGATGAACATCAACCTCAAGTGATTATCAAAAAATCAAAAAAGAAAGACAAAGTTTCAAAAACGGAAGGAAAGCCAAACGCAGCACCTCCGACTTATCATGACGTTTTGAATTCAGACCCTCATTTTCATAAAACATTCAAATCGTTGTTTCCCGAATTTTGAAAGAGTATTTGTATCATTTATCTTTCCAATAATCTTTTCCATAAGAAACGAATATCTCTTGATTTTTTTTAACATTTGATTTTAATCGAACATTTCCTACAGAATTTATTTTAGCATTATTTTTGCATTTTTTTTTTTTGCACTTTGGGGAGTACAATCATTGAATTTCCCGGCAACTGAATTTGTTTTTGATGCATCATAAAACAGATTGTTATTCTTTTTCCAAATATGTGTTCTTCGATTCAATGGAGGTAACTCATTCATTGTCAATCGTTGTGTGCCGACGGTGTATCGACCAACTAACTTATCTTTTTTCAAGTCTTCTTTGGCATATATACCAAGACCTGAATTTGGAATACTACTTTCCTTTATATCTACTACTCTATGAACATAACAATAAGGACTATATTTACAAGTTATATTTTTACATTGATTTCCACTACTTTTTGAAATAGCTATACACCGTTCACAAGATGTTTTCTTCATAAATTATGGATTTATTTTTTTAGGAATTATGAATTCATCAAATCGTTTTCGAAACATCGATGGATGATTGTCTTTCTTATGTAAATCGATTAATAGAAATGAATGTTGTTCATTGATAGCATGTGTATATACTTCATAGAAAGTCGTTTCGTCAATTTCACCGGCACAAGATTCATATATTTCTTGTAATTCTTTTTTGTCTTTCATTTTGAATATAGCTAAAGAAGTTGCATTATTCTTCACGGCCCGTGGACAACCACCAAATTGAGATTTAAAATTCTGAATAGCAATAAAACAACTTATTCCTAAAGCACCACCGGTTTCAAAATCAGCAATATGTCGATGTCTTGTGATAAAATTGAGAAATTTAGGAGTTCGAAACAAATTCGTTGATTGACAATCATCGACAAAAACAGCCAATATAGGTCGTTCACCATTATATTTATGAACGGGTTTTTCGAAACCGTCTGATGTCAAAAATTCTAACAATAATTCTGGGTCGATATCATCGATAAAGATATTTCTATTATTTAATTTATCCATCAATAAATTCCATTTTTTCAAGTCTTCATGATATTTTAGATATATATCTCTTTCTTCTTCCGCTTTTTGAATAATATCATTGATAACATTAACACCATCGCCGGGTTCGTACACATCTTTGGAGTCGATATCTAATGATTTCATTAATTTTTTGTTTGAATTAAATGTAGGACTTATTACAAATATTCGATGTAATGACCCTTCTTTTTTCAACATTTTCAAATAGTTAGTCACAGCCACAGATTTTCCCGAATTTCTTTTCCCTATAAAAATTGAATTTTGGTGAGCCTTTAACATGTTCGGTCCGGTTTTGATATTGAAAGCACTTCCATTTGGCACATCGATGTTCATATCTTTCACTTTTACAATCTTCATTAAAGATATATGTATAGTTTGTTTATTATTTTTTTTAAAAGAAACTAAAATAATGATAAACTTGCATAACGATGATTGTTTTAACATTTTCCCTAACATTCCAAGAAATTCAATAGACCTTTTCATTTGTGATTTACCATACAATCAAACAAATTGTTCTTGGGACAAGATTCCTTTCGATTTAGATAAATTATGGATTGAATTAATGAGAATAGGTAAAAGAAATTCAGCCTATATCTTTTCTACTACCACTAAATTTGGACATAGCATTATTGAAAGTAATACGAGAAGATGTTTCGATGTCAAATCGATAATATTTGATGATGACTACTCAAAACATGCCGTAAAAAACGACTAAAAGCTATGGATAAAAGAAAAATTCTGAAGCCAAAAAGGATATCAAACTTGCAAAACAATTAGAAAATAAAAAGAATTAGAGGCCGCACAAAAATAAATTAAATCAATAATAATAAAAAAAGCTGAAATTACTATGAAATTAGGGAATAAAGTTGAACTGGACATCATTGAAAAGAGATATGTTAGAAATTCAAAAAAGAAATCTGAGATTGTGGAATCCGATAATATTTGATGCCTACTCGATAATGTTAGATGTCCATTCGATGATATTCATTGACTACTCGATAATATTCGATGACTTCTCGATAATATTCGATGACTTCTCAATAATATCTGATGAGTGTTCGATAGTATTGGATGACCGTTCGATAACATTCGAAGATTATTCGACAACATTCGATGAGTACTCGATAATATTCGATGACCACTCGATAATAATTGATGACTGCTCGATGATATTCGATGACTACTCGATATTATTCGATGACATCTCGATAATATTTGATGATTGTTCGATAATATTCGATGATTGTTCGATAATATTCGATGACTACCCGATAAAGCTTGATGACCACTCGACAATATTCGATGACTGCTCGATAATATTCGATAACTACTCGATAATATTCAATGACTACACGATAATACTCGATGACAAATCGATAATATTTGATTGTTCGAGAATAATTGATGACTGTTCGATAGTTTTTTTCGATGACTGTTCGATAACACTCGGTGTCAACTCGATAATATTTGATGACTACTCGATGTTAGTCGATGACTAATCGATAAATTTCGATGACTACTCGATAAGGTTCGATAACTTCTCGATATTTTTTATGTCATACTATAATACTGTCATACTGACATGCTGTCATTCTACACTGTAATGACACAGGTGTCTACTTTAATGACATAGGTGTCTACTGTAATGACATGGGTGTCTACTGTAATGACGTAGGTGTCTACTGTAATGACATAGGTGTCTACGGTAATGACATTGGTGTCTACTGAAATGACATAGGTGTCTACTGGAATGACATAGGTGTCTACGGTGATGACATAGATGTCTACAATATAACATAATGCGTCTACATTATAACATAATGCGTCTACATTATAACGTAATAAATATTTCCAACCCGTAAGATTTCAAAATGTGCATTTCATCTAACGGAGTAGAGTAGACAGCGAACGACATATATTTGACAAATGACAGATGACAGATGACACATGACCTATGACGGATGACAGATGACATATGACGTATGACAGGAAAAAAAAGATTTTTTTATAAAAAATTAAAAGTTGCGAAATTTTATATCGATGGCCCCCATGAAAAAAATTCTTCTAAAATCGATTATTTTCGTGCTTGAACATAGCAAAACAAGATATCGGGACTTTTTTTGCGGTCAACATTGAGAAAATCGCAGTTAAAGGATTAGTACTCTGGTCGGGGACGACAGGCTACTGTCATAATGTCATACCATCATATTGTCATTTTCGGTTTGTGTCGTCCCTTTTTTCGTGGCGTCCCAAAAAGTTTCCGTGGCGTCGATGACAGTTTTCGTCTGTGTCGTCCCGTTTTTCGTGGCGTCCCTTGGATTTCGGGGTGGCGTAACAAAAGTTCTGGTCTGTGTCATTTTGGTTTTGGGTGGCGTCCGAAAAGTTTTAGTGGCGTCGATGGAAGTTTTGGTCTGTGTCGTATTGTTTCGGGTGGCGTCCCAAAAATTCTTTGTGGCGTAAATGGAAATTTTGGTCGGTGTCATTTCAGTTTTGGGTGGCGTCCGAATATCACCGAGTAGTCATCGAATGTCATCGAGTTACCATCGAATATTATCGAATTGTCATCAAATATTATCGAGTGGTCAATCGAATACCATCGAGTAAGCATCGGATGTTATCGAGTAGTCATCGAATATTATCGAGTAGTCATTGAATATTATCGAGTAGTCATCAAATATCATCGAGTAGCTATCGAATATTATCGAGCAGCCATTGAATGTTATCGAGTAGTCATCAAATATTATCGAACAATCATCGAATATTATTGAGAAGTCATCGAATATTATCGAACAATCATCGAATATTATTGAAAAGTCATCAAATATTATCGAACAGTCATTAAATGTTATCGAGTAGTCATCGAATGGTATCGAGCACGCATCAAATATTATCGAGTCGTCATGGAATATTATCGAGAAGTCATCGAATATTGTCGAGTAGTTTTGGAATATTATCGAGTAGTTTTGGAATACTTTCAAGTAGTCATCAAACATCATCGAGTCGCCATCAAATATTTAATATTATCGAGTAGTTTTTGAACATTGTCGAGTAGGTATATATCGTTAATGAGTAATCATTGAATATTGTGGAGTAGTTATCTTATATTGTCGAGTAGTGATTGGATATTATCGAGTAGTCATCGAATATGAACAAGTGGTAATCGGGAATTCTCGATAGTCATCAAATATTATCGAGTAGTCATCGGTTATTATCAAGTAGCAATTGATTGTTATCATCAAGTTAGCAAATATTATTGACTAGTCTTTGGATATTATAGATTAATCAATGAACATTATCGACTATTATTGAATGGTTCTTGAAACATAAATCGGGTGGTAACGAACATCGAACAATCATCATGCTTTTCGAAGGGTCGTCAAGTATTATCAAACATTTATTCATCATTTGCTTATGACGAATTACAAAATACTTGTATTTATTTGTCGCATTATCACCACAACAATTTGTCAGCAAAATAACTATTTGTCCCTTTTTTATTTCTGTATTTATTATGTCTCAATTTGTACAACTTCCTCCTTTGGTTCGCATACTCGATACCTTTTAACTTAATATAAGATGGATAATCCATCATACCGCACGAACCGACACTCGCTAATTTTCCATCAGTTTTCTTATCAAACACATCAATCTTCTTATCTTTATTTGTTGATATCTTGACATATACATTCAATTTGTTTGCTTTATCTTTAGTGTATTGAGATATTGAATACTTACAAGTCATTTATATAGTCTATGTTATTATATTAGTATGCAAGGGTCTTTGTGCTCACCATTGAATAATTTTTGCAATAACAAAGTGCTGAATTCATCAAGTAAGATATTCAGTTTTCCTAATAACATGGATACTCCTAATTCAGTTTCAGATTTGAATAAAAGGTATGAGTCAAATGAAAGTGAAAAGAAACGATATAGAGTTCAAATGAATAGCTTGTTCAAACAATTAGGTGACTTACAACCGTCACAAATTCAACAATCATTTTCCAATAGTCTTAGGGAAAAGGCTCTCCATGTTGGAATATCTTCTTATCTCGGTTCAAGAAATTATCAATCTGATTTGTTATTTCCGGGCGGTTATGAACATAACACTTATGTGACCGCTCAAAGACAATTGAATAAAGATATAAAGTTCCTTCTAAAGCCACTTGGATGTGTAGATTTTTTATGTAAATCAATGAATAAGAAATCATGTGCTGATTGAATTGCTTTATCATAAACTTGAAAGAATGTATCTTGATTTATTTCACCACTACATTCCTCAGCAATTTTCTCTAACTCTTTTATATTTTTATTTTTGAAAACTAATAAATGAGTTAAGTTACCTCTTATTGATTTATTTAAACCCATTTGGTTACTTGTATAATTTTGTGTTGCAAATAATAGAGTAACTCCCAAGGCACCATTTTTTAATTTACCTTTGTGACGGTGAGTAGTTACAAGTTGATTTAATTTAGCTCTTGGTAACATTATATCATTACCTTGTACATCATCTAATAAAACCACAATGACAGGCATTTTTCCATTATATTTATGATCCGGTGGATTATACATTGTGTCCTCAAATTCAATCAATAATTCATTTGGAATATCATGAATTGATTTTGTTTTATCTTTTAACATTTTATTCAATTTCTTCCACCTCTTTAACTTTTCATGATATTCTTCGTATTCTTGAGCTTCGGCGTCAAGAATTTCTTCTATTTTTTGGGGAGCTTCAATTGAAGGTTCCAATATATCTTCATTGTCCAAGGGTAAATCTTTAAAATAATGTGAATTATTGTGGTATGTAGGGCTCACCAAAATCAATCTATCTAAAGCATTATTCTTTTTCATTAATCTTAATAAATTAGAAAAGCTGCAAGTCTTACCTACTCCTCTTTTTGCCACTGCAAGAATAACGGCATGCATATTAATAAAATCACTGTCTGTATTTATATTGAATGCTCGACCTTTTGGTAGTTTAATTTCGTAATCTTTATTTTTTAATTTTTGAGTTTGTAACATTCAAGTTTTCTATTAATATTATAATTCAGGAAATAAACTTCTATACGCTTTATCATAATGAGTATTTGTTTGTTTAGGTGATTGAGGGCTATTATCTATATTTTTATTATTTCCTTTTTTTGGAAATTCTTTTCTTTTTAACTATAACTTCCGGTTCGCTTTCGCTAGAACTAGAACTTTCATGTATTTCCTCAATAATAACTTTTGGTTTTTTATTTGTACTTTTTTTATTTTTTACAACTTCAACTTTAATTTCGTCTTTTTCCGGTTTTTGGTGATTTTTTATAACTTCGTTTGCATCTAATATTTCTTTTTGTTTTTCAAGATCTTTTGCTATTTTGATATTCTTCTTTTCTTCGGCCTTCAATTTTCGTACTTCTAAAGCTTTCAATCTTGCATTTTTCAATCTTTCTAAAGTTTTTTCATCTGTAATTTTTTCACCTTTTTTATAACCCATTATTTATTTTTAATTAGAATATAATAGATATAAAAAGAAATTAATATTTCTAAACATTATTAGCATTTTCTTCTTGTTCTAATATTTTCCTCTTACAATTTATACAAGGTGAATTTATAGTTTCACATCTCGAATATCTTATACCGGTAAATATTGTGCCTATAACTAATATCAATCCACTTATAAAACTTTGAAAATCACATGAATTGTTTAAAATATCCATTTTTATATAACTTAAACAATTTAAAAATATTTTTGGTTATTATATTATATCCAATATATATGGAGAAAGTTATTTCAAAGTTTGGAAATACTTATTATAAAAAATCGAGTGAAAAGAATAATTTAGATGTCGCAAAACATTATAAAAATAATAAAGATAAAGTTTTAAAACAACGTATCTTAAATTTACGAATCAAAAGAGGTTTGCCCATCAAAGCAAATTCCGTCAAATTATACAATATCACTATTGATGATATGATTCAAGCTTTAAAAAAATCATCATTCGACATACCTAAACAATATGAACTATTAACACAATACTCAAAATTGTTGTAGATTTTGAGTGCAAAGTACTAACCCAATTGAGCTTAAAGAAATAATCTTATATATATATTATAAAAGCCTCTCCCATGTCCAAACTTAACACCTCAAATATCAAATTAACACCTACACAATGGAAACTTTTAAACATTGAAATGAAGGATGCAAAAACTAGAAAAGATTTTGCTGATTTACAAGATATTGTAGAAAGTTTTAAAATAATAAATGGAAGAAAAAAATCTAAAACATTTATTACAAAAAATGATTATGAAAAATCGTTAAAAACAAAAATTAAAGATAAATACAATGGAAAATCCGAAACTTTCAAAAAATACCGTGAAATTTCACGAAAAAATATAAATAAGAAGAAAAATGAAAAGGTTAACAAATTTGTAAATAATGTAAAAACTGATATTAAAAATATCAAAGAAATTAAAAAAACCAAACGCACCGAGTATATTGATAAATTTAAAACTAGAAAAGATATCTACGGTCCAATCGATTTTAATCTTTTTGAAATAAAAGGTTTACGGAGATTTGTTCCCGAAGCATCAAGTGATGACAAACAATTGATATCCTTTGAGTTACAATTTGAAGATAATTATGTAATAAAAAACGATGACATTTATTTAGGATATCATCCTGAAAATTTACAAAAAGCTATTGAAAAAATAGCTCAAAGTGAAAAATTAAAAGAACATGGATTTATTAAAAGTATTACTCTTTTCGTCCACACCGTTAAAGCTATTAAAGGTGGTTCGGCGAATCCACAATCAAGAAATAAAGAAGAACGATTCAAAAAGAAAAGTTGCATTACATTGAACAACAATAATAATCAATGTTTTGATATTTCTCTAGCTATTTTGCAAAATTTACATTGTAAAGAAATCAACAAAACATTTTGGAAAACACTAACTCACGCAAAAAGACCACAAACACGGACAAAATTAGGAAATGAAATAAGAAAATTAGTCGGTATTGACCCTCATAAGCAAATTGATGTTTTGAGAGACACTCCAATATATGAGAAAGCATTAAATGCACATATTGTCGTTTATCAAGAGCATAGTGTTGTTGGACAACGTAAAGTTTATCCTAGTGGTGAAAATCAAATATTTGATGATGACAAAAATGTATACTTTATATGTTATGACGCTGAACAAGAACATTATGAACCAATTACCAACATCGTTGCATTTTTAGATACTCGTTCAAAATTATGTCCACGGTGTTTTAGTACTAAATGTATGTTTAAAGATAAGAAAAATCAATACAACAAAAAAATAGTGAATAAAATATATTGTAAGAAGTGTGAACGATGGTTTTTTAATAATGATTGTTATAACCACCATCTAAAATCTACATGTGACAAAATACATTATTGCAAGGAATGTCACACACAATATGAAACCAAAATTAAACATATATGTGGTCATTCAACATGTAAGAATTGTGAGGAATATTGCGACTTGAATCATCATCAATGTTTTATTCAACAATTAAATAAAAAGGACCCAATTGAAAAACTAGCCTTTTTCGATTTCGAATGTACACAAGAGACAAAGTATTTGAATGAAAAGAGTAAAGAGTTTCACTACAAACATCATATGAATTTAGCAATTACTCAATATTTAGATGACAAAAAAAATTTAAAGAGTCATGACAATTTGGTCGAAGGATTTGAACATCATGACATGCATTCATTTTTGGAATTTCTATTTAGTGCAAAACATAAAGGATACACCTTTATTGCTCACAATGGCAAAGCGTACGATTTCTTGCTCATTTTTGAGGCAATATTGGTAATGCATAAATTCGACAATGACAAAAAAATGCCAGAAATTATTAGGGTTGGAAATAAAATAATGAAGTTGACCTATTTAGGAGTCACGCTAATTGACTCGATAAATCATTTTGGTTGTGCTCTAGCAAAGTTACCCAAAACATGGGGTTTAGAAAATGAGGTACAAAAAGGGTACTATCCACATTTATTCAATAAAAAAGAAAATTTTAATTATACCGGCAAAATACCTAGTAGACACTACTTTTGTCCGGACCAAATGAAATGTGAAGATAAAGAAAAATTCGATATTTGGTATAATGAAAAATGTGATGACAAAGATTTTGTTTGGAACAATAAAAAGGAATTACGAAAGTATTGTTCAAACGATGTTTTGATACTTCGGAAATCATGTTTAGAATATCGTAGTGTATTGTTGGAAGCATGTGAAACCGACCCTTTCAACTTTATGACTATTGCATCAACGGCACAACATATTCATCGAAAAGACATTATGCCTAAAAATAGCATTGCATATTATAGAATTAAAAAGCAAAGTAAAGTTTGTGCTGAATGGATCAATTATTTGGAACATTCAAGAGGTATCAAAATAATTAGAGAATATAAAATTCCAAAAACAAACTTCATAGCGGACGGCTATTGTGAGGAAACCAATGAAATATTCGAATTTAATGGTGACCGGTTTCATGGTAACCCTGCAATTTACAATCCCAACCATAAAGCAAATGTATCAAGAGACACTAATATAACATTTGGTGATTTACGTAGGAAAACTGAGGCGAAAAAAGAAAAATTAGAAAATATGGGTTATATTGTTAAAGATATTTGGGAAAGTGATTGGAAAAGTGATAAAATAAATGAAAATTTAGTAATCGACTTTATGAAAATTTACAAACCTGACCTTGTAATTAGAGATGCATTTTTTGGAGGTAGAACAAACCCTGAACAATTATATTGGAAAAAGAAATTTGGTGAAACATTGAGGTATCTCGATTTTACTAGTTTATACCCTTGGGTTATGAAATATTGTGAGTATCCTATTGGTTTTGACGAGCAATTTAAAAATGTTTCGATTAAAGAATATTTATCGAGGTATAAAAATCAAACTGAAAAGTTTTTCGGTGTTATCTATTGTAAAGTAAAACCTCCCAAAAATTTACAATTTCCGGTGTTACCATGTAGAGACAATGGTAAATTGAAATTTACTTTATATGAACAAATAGGAACTTGGAGTACCATTGAAGTTGATAAAGCAATTGATATGGGATATGAATTATTGGAAATATATGAAATTAGACATTGGAAAGAGCGTAGCACAAAACTGTTTGCACCATACATTAATAAATTTCTAAAAATTAAACAAGAATCAAGTGGTTACCCCGAATGGGTCAAAACTGAACAAGATAAAGACAAATATATAAGACAGTATTTCGAGAAAGAAGGTATTCTTTTGGACAAATCTCAGATCAAGAAAAATCCAGGAAAGCGAGCAGTGGCAAAGATGTACCTAAACAGTTTGTGGGGCAAATTTGTTCAACAATTGAACAAAATGAAAACTAAAATTATAAATGAACCAAGCGACTTTTATGCCATGATATTTGACGAAGAATATGAAATGAATTACGAATTTGCGGGTATCGAAGGAAACGAGAAATGTATTATGAATTATCGATTCAAAGATGAATATTTTGAGGGTCCGGACAAATGTTCAACAAGTGAAATCATAGGGGTATTTACAACGGCTTATGCAAGATTAAAGTTGTATGATTTGTGCGAAAAGGTAGGGTTTGATAATGTATTATATACTGATACCGACTCGTGTATTTACATTGAAAAAGAAGGTGTTAATGAGCATATTTACAAAAATGAATTAGGTGACTTTTTGGGCGAATTAACTAATGAATTTTATGATGATAAAAGAAACATTATAAAAGAATGTACTGAATATGCAGCGACCGGACCAAAAAGCTACACACTAAAATTCTCAAATGCTGAGCCTCTCACCAAAAGTAAAGGTTTCTATTTATCACACCAAAATAGTAAAATTATTAATCATGAATCAATGGTACGTATGGTTAAGAATTTGACGGATAAAATTGACAATGAATATGTTGAGTTGACATATAATGTGATTAGAAAACGCAAAAGAAATAATAAAAATGAAATCTTGTGTCCACAAGGGTTAGAAACAAGAGTTGAAACTAAGGTATATGCTAAAGGTTGGACTGAAAATTTAAAAGGTACCTTGGACGAACTTCACCCTGAGTTTGAAGAAATACAAGATCAATTAGAAGAAGTTGATAAACTGAACCCATATCAACTACGACCTGAAGGATATAGTTTATCTTAAATCTATTTCTTCTTCATTTTCATTATTATTTCTATTTTGACTACGAGTACGTTTAGATAATCTATTTGAAGCTGAAACACCTTCACGTTTAGTTTTGCGTTCCTTCTTATTTTGTTTTGTTACTAATTCTTTTACTGTAGGTTCATCTTTATTTTTACTTTCATTTGAAACATTCCCTTTTACTTCCAATAATTCTCGTGGTTTGTATTTTCTAGCTAAAGTTTCGTTGTTGTCTTCTATCACATAAGACAAGCCTTCCATTCTTTTAACTTTATAAATTCTAGTTGACCATCGTTGAGTTTCTTTATCAAAAGTTTTAGTTTTAATTTTAATTCTAACTTTGTCTCCAGGTTTTATATCAATTTTAGAAAGTAGTTTTGTTAATATATTTCTTTTTAATAAAATATTTCTAAGTATTCTATCTTCATTCATATCATTAGGCGGAGACTTGTCTATATTTCCTACATTTTTTGTTTCGTTATAATTCTTGACAATCTTATCTAATTGATTAATCCAATTCACTGAATCTTTACTTTTAAAATAAAGTTCTAATTTATATTTTAATGTTCTGTTAAATCTCTCAATCATACCCATTGTACTATGGTCTTCGGGTTCGTTCAAATAATGTTCAATATTGTTATCTTCTAAAAGTTTCTTTATGGCTTTATTTATAAATTCACTACCATTATCAGTTGTCAAAACATTCATTTTGGAATCCTTAATCAATTTTCTCATTGCGGGAATGACACCTTCCGCAGATTCTATATTTGTATTATTTTTATCTTTTATAGTTTTTGATTTTAACCCATAAGCATATCCTTTTCTCGTATTTATATTAATTCCCGTTAATATCACAGCAAAACCACTATTTTGTTTTTTCAATTTTGGGATAAAAGCCAAATCTGACTGAATGTAATTTTTGTTTGGATCTTTGCCATAAATTGGAAATAATTCCTTTTTATTTATTTTCTTTTTTTGAGAAAAAGTTTCATTTACTTCAGTTTTTTCGACAGCCTCTTTTACTTGTTTTTGTGTAACTTTGTAACCCTTTGCTTTTAATTTGGATGTAAAAGAATTTATATTAGATAAACCAATTTCAGGGTCTAAATAGAAATCTTGTATTTGTTTCTCCGTAATAGATTTACTCATTTACTTCTTTATTATATATCATCAGTGAATAAAAATATTTTTTCATTTGTAATATTGTTTTTATCTAAAAGCATTTGATCAATTTTATATGAAATTCCATACATCTTATTCATTATATAAAAGCCGGGAATTCTAATAATTGATTGTATTTTTGTATTCATTGTGTTCTCTTTTGTAATTTCTATTTCTTCTCCAGATGTTTTATTATATAAATTTGAGTCCCCATTGTCTAATTGACATTTAAATAAATTTGAATAATTTTGATTTTGATTTATTTTAATCGAACTATTAAAAAGTTCTTTCAAGTTTGAAAGTTTGAAAGTATCTTTGGAAAAATATCTTATTTGATTTTCATAAATATGATTGACAATTTTATCCTCTATAGCCAATATAATATTTTCCATATCTTCAACTAAATTAAACGAAATATTATACCGGTCACTACCTTCAAAGTTGTTAACTCCAAATGGACAATGCATTTTTGGTGTTTCTAAGTATAACGGCTTTTGATCATATTGAATACTTATAAACTTATATGGTTTAGATTTACTTTTTATTTTTGTAAAATCAACATTTTCAATACTCAATTTTTCAATATCAAAATTATCATATTTAACTACCGAAATCATTTTATTAAATTAAGTTATAATATTTATTTTTAAGTTAGTTTATGTTTATTGTAGAAGTTTAGCTACAATTTTAATGTTATGTCATATTAATGAAGAAAACACCTTGTGAGCGCTGCATTGCTATTTCCAAAAGTAGTGGGAACCAATGTCGCAACATGACATGTAAATATAGTCCATATTGTTATGTTCATAGAGTTGTTAATATAAGTGAAAGTAGGATTCCCAATTCAGGTTTGGGTGTATACGCTAAAGAAGATTTAAAAAAAGATAAATTAGTTGGTAGGTATACCGTTGGCACACAAAAATTGATATCAAATCAACTACCTCCATTAAATCAACGAACGCACATTTGGGAGAAAAATAAAAATTTATTTTATGATGCATCAAAAACAAATTCCGTAGCCGGTAAATTTAATGATTGCACTCCTCAAACAGCCAAGAAAATAAAATGCAAAAATAATGCTGTAATAAATTCTGTCGGGAATGTTCGATTAAAAAAAGATATAAAGAAGAATGAAGAAATATTTGTTTCGTATGGAAAGGAATATTGGAGAAACAGATGATAAATTATTTTTTTCTAATTTATCATATTTATATTTATTCCACCGGAAACTCTCACCGAACCGGATAAATTCACCGGAAGCTCACCGGAAGCTCACCGGACCGGATAAATTCACCGGAAGCTCACCGGAATTGTCTAGGGTTTGGGTGGTAGTAGGATGTTGTAGGGTTTGGCGATAAGATTTTTCCCCAACCCTAGGGCGCAGCCCTAGGGTTTTGTTGGTGGGGGAAAATTTTGTCGTCAAACGCTACATCATACTGCTTTAACTTGCCAATGGGGTTTTCGGGACGAGGAAGAGGGATCTCAATGCGAAATATCTCATTCCGCCTTTTGACGTTGTAAGAAACTGAGTGAACGCCCTTGCGGCACTAAGTCCGATGCGCAAAACTAAAGATAGTTTTCACAATTTCGGTTTGCACATTAGTCTTGACAGCTGTTATTAGGTCTTTTGAACCTGGAGATGAGTTGGCAACTACAAATACATTGTCGTATTCGTTAACGGCCCAAGACTCGGGTTCTGTGTTAATGTATCCAGCCATATTGTACAACACAACTGGCGTCGGCGGCGTACTCAAACGCGAAAGCTTGCAAAACATCGGTCAAGTAGTAGCATTACATCTTGAGTGACACACCCTTTAAAGCTTAAAGTAACATTTGATCTTGGATGACCCTGGAATACCGCTGTCACCGAACATTAGATCTCGGATGACACGATATACAAACCGTCAGATGGCAAAAAACGATTTACGGTGAAGATCGAGTTAAATTTTCCGTAGGTCGCTGTCAAAACCTTGAGAGGCACGAAAGTGTCCTCACATTTCCGGTGCAATGCTACGCTTTGCCGTCTTCATACTTCTAGCCAGCCCCGCGTACTCAACAAAACGTATATACGATGATTTTGACGACGTCCAATTTATTCAATGTTATGATGGCGATACTTGTACGTTCACCATCCCTGATGTTCCTTCTTTAATTGGGGAAAGGGTTAGCATCCGTTTATTTGGATTAGATACTCCTGAGCTTCGAGGCACGTGTGCCCAAGAAAAAAGACTCGCAAAAGAGGCGAAACTTCTTGTAGAGACTTTATTACGGGGAGCTACAACAATATCTTTGCGCAATACACGCCGTGACAAGTACTTCCGCATTTTGTGTGACGTAATAGTCGACAACACGTATCGTCTCCAAGACCAACTTCTGACTAACAAGCTTGCTGTGCCTTATTACGGCAGTACTAAAGAGCACGACTGGTGCTCAAGCGAGTTGAAATAGTGTGTGTATGAACGTGCGACAACAACGTTTCCTCAAACAAGTATACACCGTCCTAGATAACATTATTGACAACACTTTTGAGTTGTACGTGTGGCTTACTTTCGTTGTTGTGGCCTCATACTTGTTTAACAATATTCACACCGAAACTCAAGCTCACGCCTTATACGTGTTCGTTCACCTACTTATTTCTTTTATTTACTATTTGCTTGGATACGTCGTGTTTTTAGCTTTGAAGCAAGGTTATTTGCACCTCGAAGACTTGTGGACCCCTAACTCATCGGACTCGTAGTTATGCCTAAAAGCGTCGTGAAGCAAATAAAAGAACTGGCGTCAAAGGTTGTTTTTATTTTGACTATGATGCAAGCAACTGCCCTGTTTATTAGAATGTTGCCTAAGATAAAAAAGCTTATGACGTCTCCAATTATTTCAGACGAAGTGGAGCGGAATATTACCGAAACTCTGGACACTGTCTCAAATACCGAGTGCAATATGGAAGACTCTTTTGATCCCTTGAACATAATGCGTCAACTCATCCGAAACGTAGAGAATAACTTTCAAGTAGAAAAGACAAAAGAGCCATCCAAGGTTGATACGGGAAAGAAAAGCTCAAACCAAAACGATATGTTACCTGCTCGGAGTCTACGGTCTCTGGCAAAAGCTTCGGACTCTCAACCTCTCACCCCCCCCAAAACAAGCCTTCACAAAACCAATTCAAGCAATTTGAAGAGAAAGAGGGAGGCTAACCAAGCGACGGTGTACAAGCGTAAAAAAGCAGAGCAATTACTTAAGCGCCAAACACAACTTCCAATTAAAGTCGGCGATGTTATTGGTGGAAACTTTCAAGAGGAAGGTCTGTTGCCTCTTCGAGTCACGAGTACATCCGACCTCAAAGAAGATCGGATAATTGGTGTGAATATATTTGAAGAGGTGCCCTTCCAAGAACTTGTCCCTGAAGACCTTACTACGTTTGAAAAATGGTATAAAGAAAGTGAAACCCAATACACAATATTGTTGGAGCAATGTTCGTATCCTTTGGTATTGCAATGGCAAAGGAACTTTTGCCGTATCGTGTCCGTTGATGCCGACACAAAGTGTGAAATTTGCGGATGCACGAACGATGCAGAGAAGATGATATTGTGTGATGATTGTGATAATGGCTATCACATTTACTGTTGTGAACCGGCATTGAACAAAATACCGGAAGGTATGTGGTTTTGCAGATCTTGCGTCGAGAAGAAAGAAGGTTTATAAAGGTTGTTTATTCATATGTTTTTTGTTCCAGTCTGAAAATTCTTGCTATTTTCTTAGTATTTTTCTTGTCAAAAACATCCAATTTCGTGTTCTTATTTGTTGAAAGCTTGACATAAATATTTAATTATTTTGCGTTCTTTTTGGTATGTTTACCTATTTTGTAATTACAAGTCATTTTATTTACGATAACAATGAAAATATTAGAGCTCTTTTGCGGGACAAAATCATTTTCCAAAGAAATGCAAAAAATTTACGCACATTGTGAAATCACGACTTTAGATATTCTTCACAAATACGATCCTACAATAAACGAAGATATTCTTCAATGGAATTATAAAGAAAAGTATTTCCCAAAAGATTTTGATATAATTTGGACTAGTCCGCCTTGTACCGAATATTCTAAAGCACACCGGCGCAAACCACGAAATCTCATTTTGGCCGACAACATAGTAAAAAGAACCATTGAAATCATAAATTATTTCAAACCCGTTTATTGGTTTATTGAGAACCCGGCCGACGGTGGGTTGTTACAACATAGAGACTTTATGATTCCATTATGTATGTATAAGCACACTTGTTGTTATTGTAGATATGATTTTCCATATAGAAAAACGACTAATATTTGGACAAATATGAACGGTTTAAATTTGAAAATATGTAATAAATTAACGCCTTGTGATAGTAAACAAAAGTATGGTAAGCATTTATATACCGCCCAACGTACACAATCATCGAATTCCAAAGATAATATAGGTGTAAATGATGCTTATGTAATACCACCACAATTATTGAAAGAATTAATTCAAGATTTACATTGTAGGGACAATAAATTCATTGAAATTCCTACGAAATGCTGATGGATGATTTTGTTTCTTATGTAAATCAATAAACAAAAAGTCGTGTGGGTTTTGAATTGACTTCTTATATACATCATCAAATACTTCTTTTGATATTTCACCCGCACATTCTTCGGAAATACAATCAATTTCTTTCATATTTTTGTTGCGAAATACCAACATATGTGTTAAATTTCCACGAATAGCTTTCAATAGGCCACCGCTATTTGAGGTGTATGATTGTGTAGCAAACAAAAGAGTTGTCCCTAATGCAGAATCTTTTAATTTTCCCATATGTCTATGTTTGATAACTAAGTTACTTAATTTGGAAGAAGGTTTCATAACGTCGGAGCCTTGTACATCATCAAAAAATACCACAATTATAGGCTTTTTACCATTGTATTTATGGATTGGAGGTTCAAAATCAGAATCTGAAAATTCTAATAATAATTCAGATGGAATATCATATATATCAATATCTTTTCTTTTCAACAACGACATTAATTTCTTATATTTTTTCAATTTTTCGTGATATTCTTCATAGTCGGTGGCTTCTTCATTTAATATATTTTCAATCTTTTCGGGAACATCTTTTGTTGGCTCTAAAACATCAATATCGTCATCTAATGGAAGATCTTTGAAATAATGTTTATTGTTATGATATGTTGGAGACACCAAAATTAATCTATCTAAAGCATTATTATTTTTCATCAATCTTAATAAATTAGATAAAGCTGTGGTTTTACCCACACCTCTTTTCGCCACGGCCAAAATAATTCCGTGTAATTGAATAAAATCAGGTTCGGTGTTTATAGTAAATGCTGAATTTTTCGGTAATTGAATTCCATATTTTTTGTCATTTATCTTTTGAAAAGACATCAATAAATTTAAAAGTTTCCTTATAATAGATATTAAAATTCTGGAAATAAAGATTTATATGTTTTATGAAATTGTTTATCGTTATCTAAAACATCATTATAAGTTGGAGGTTGTGAATTTTCATTTTTTTCACAATTTTTTCCATTTTTGATTTTTGATTTTTTGGATCTTTTTATTATAACTTCAGGTTCACTATCACTAGATTCACTAGAATCACTTTCCACAACAATAACTTCCTTTTTTTTCTTTGGTTTTTTAAAAGATTCTTTTACACGGCTAACAATGTTTTCATTGTTGCTACGTGCAGGAATTTCTTTTTCAATAGATTTATGAATAATTTTAGGTTTAATTGTTTGTTGAATTTTTTCTTGAGCTTCTTGTAATTCTTTTTTATTTTCTAATTCATTTGCAAGTTTAATATCTTTTTAGCATCAGCATTCTTTTTTCTAGTGTCCATAGCTTTTTGTCTAGCTATTTTTAGTCTCTCTAAAGTAGCTTCGTCCGTAATTTTTTCACCTTTTTTAAATCCCATATTACAATATATAAGAAAATAATTTTCTAATAATTTCTAATCTTTTCTAAAAACAATTTAAATTTTTAAAAAGAGTTTTTCAATGTTTTAATCAAATATATTTTTTATTATTTTTTATTTCCTATATAATTTCTATAATATTTTTATAAATAATTTCTAATCTTTTATAAAAACAATTCGATTTTTAAAAAGAGTTTTTTAAATGTTTTAATCAGATATATTTTTATTATTATTTTTTAATTCCTATATAATTTTATATGCTTTTTATATGATTTTTATAAATATTTTCTAATCTTTTATAAAAACAATTACAATTTTTAAAAAGAGTTTTTAAATGTTATAATCAAATATATTTATTTATTATTTTTAATTCCTATATGATTTTATATGATTTTTATATGATTATTATAAATATTTTCTAATCTTTTATAAAAACAATTACAATTTTTAAAAAGAGTTTTTCAATGTTTTAATTAAATATATTTTTTATTATTTTTTAATTCCTATATAATTTCTATATTATTTTCATAAATAATTTCTAATCTTTTATAAAAACAATTTCAATTTTAAAAGATTTTTTAAATGATATAATCAAATATATTTTTTAATTATTTTTTAATTTCTATATAATTTCTTTATTATTTTTGTAAATAATTTTTAATCCTTTTTAAAAAAAACATATTTACATTTTAAAAAGAGTTTTCAAATGCTATATCAAAATACTTTTTATTTATTTCAATTCCTATATAATTCCTATTCAAATTTTTTGAAACAATTCCTGAAGTGCCGATACCACAACAAGGATCAATGACTAAATCATTTTCATTAGAATATGTTTTATTAACCATTCAAATAAATTATATGGTTTCGCACAAGGATGTTTGCTTTTATAATTTCCATTAGAAAACTTTATTACACTTCTAGGAAATCTTTTACCATCTAAACATATAGTAGGTGTCCTATCCGTATAATGAGTATATAATTCTGTTCTAGGTCCTTGCCCTTGTCTAACATATGGTTTATTACCTTCAATTTTTATTGGATTATAAGTTGGTAAACGTTTATAAAATACATATATCATTTCGTGTGATCTTAAAGGCATTTGATTAGCGTGGTAAAATCCTAAAGCCATAGTTTTTTCATAGACTAAATCGTATCTAAACCATTTTTTATTGCTTTCAATGATATTATGTCCATATTTTGTTGTTGTTGTAAATATATAAACACATTTCTTTTTGCCTATTCTTTTTAAATGTATCCACAATTGATCCAAATCAATAACATCTTTATCCCAAGAACAATTAGTCTGATTATACGGCAAATCACATATAAATAGATCTGCCGAATTACTTTTAATTGTTGGTAAAATTGTAAAGCAATCATTATTATATATTTCATACATATTTTTACTTTTATTTTTTTGTGAGTTTCAAAACAATTTAAAAAATAGGTTATACTTTATATCAATGGAAAACATTAGTGAATCATATCCAAAGTATACTAAAGTTACATCAAAGAATGGAAAAGTTTATTATAAAAAACCCCTAGACACAAATAGAAGAGACAAAAATAAATATTACGAAAATCATAAAATAAAGTTACAAAAACAAATGACTATACAAAGAATTATAGAAAATAAAAATGTATCTATGATCACTTTGAAAAAACATAATATAGACAAAATTGAAATAATAAACATTTTTTCTAATAAAATTAAAGAGTCTCCTGAAAATTTTGACAAACTTCTTGATATTCAAAACAAATTCATTGAAAAATTAAAAGTAACAAATACCACTTAAAGATTACGTTACATTATAAGTATAATAAAAATATTCTATAATAATATGTCACCTAAAAAGAATAAAGATGAAAAGAATAAAGGCAAAGCACCTATGTCACAATCAAAAAAAACAAATTTGAAAAAGATAAAGAATTATAGGGCCGGAAATTTTAAGGCATCAAGTTCTAGACAATTGACTCAAGAACAATGGAATGAAATAACAAAATTTGAAAAAGAAAAAATTAATGATGATTTTACTAAAAAAGATAAAAGGGAAACACTACAAGATTTAATTGAAAAATATGAAAATGATAATGACAAAAAGAAAAATAAACCCGAATTGATTTCTAGGCAAGAATATGAAGAACAATTTACAAATAAAATTGTGACAAAAGAATTTGTTGATAAATGTGGAAATTCCGGAATAAGTATGAAAATAAATTTCAATCGATTTTTGGGAAAGCCTTTAGAATATTGGATGAAATTAATGAACAAAAAAACTGATCAAAATTCTGAAGATGTTAAACACTTTCAATTTGGAATATCATTTCAAAATGGAGAATCTGATTTTATTAGTGCAAAAATGAAACTGATTTTTATGAAAAATTAGATGGAATGATTCAAAGCGGAGATGATAGAGGTCGTGCAAATTCAATTACAATTTCTTTATTAAATTTCAAAAAATTAAATGGAAAAGGTGCTCCTTTGCCTATGCCCAAAACGGTACAAGAATTAAAATCCAAAAAAAGTGTGATTACCATTCAAGATGAACAATGTTTTGCTAAATCTTGCCTTGTAATGTATTATAAAGAAAATGCATCTTCAACCATTTATCACAATGTTCACCAAGATAAAAGAAATAGATTAACAAAAGAAGCCATAGAATTAATGAAAGAATTAGAATTTAATCCTGAAGACGGTATAGGATTTGATGACATTAATTTATTTGAGGAAAAGTTTGATAGAAATATAATTATTCACGGAATGACTGATTTGGGTTGTACAATAATGTACCCACCTTCAAAAGAAGGGTTACCAAAAAGGGCTGAATGGAATTTTGTTTATTATCATCTTAATTCAAGTTTTGGTCACTTTGAACCTATTACAAAAATTGAGGCATTTTATGGAAAACTTTACAAACGAAAATGCTATAAATGTCGTAGCAAATTATGTGATTTTTCAAAAACGAAAACAAAACAATATATTGATTGGAAACAAGCTATATATTGTCAAGAATGTAATATAAAATTTCTAAATAAAAAATGTTATGATTTACATAAGAAAGGGACAGCTTGTAAATACTTTCATAAATGCAAAGGTGAATGTAAACAAATATATGATACAAGAAAAGAACAACATATTTGTGGACACGAATATTGTCCAAATTGTAAGTTATATTGTGATGTAAGAAATCATATTTGTTATATTACAAAGAAAAAACCAAAAGAAATAATAGAAGAAGAAAAAATAGGATTTTTTGATTTTGAAGCATATAATGAAAGAAAGCACGAAGTCAATTTAAGTGTTACACAATACTCAAATGGAGAATCATTTGTTCATTACAACATTGAAGAAGCTTGCAAATTTCTTTTTTCTAATCAACACAAAGACTTTACTTTTATTGCACACAATGGTTCAAAATATGATTATGTATTGATTGTTGAATACATAATGACAACAATGAATGAAATTCCCGAAATTGTGCAAAATGGTGGTAAAATAATGTATTTGAATTATCAAAATGTTACATTAATGGACAGCTATTTACATCTAACAAATCCTCTTAGCAAATTTTCAAAAATATTTTCTTTGAAAGGAGAGAAAAAAGGGTATTTTCCGCACAAATTTAATACACCAAAAAATAAAAAATATATAGGTCCACTTCCCGATAAACATTATTATGGTTTTAATCAAATGAAAAATGAAGCCCGGAAAGAATTTTTAGATTGGTATTATTGGAATGAAAAATTCACTTTTGATATGCAAAAAGAAATTTTAGAATATTGTCAAAGTGATGTTAGAATTTTACGATTAGGATGGATGGAATATAGAAAAATGATTTTGGAAATAACAAATGATGAAATTGATCCTACAAGTTATTTGACTATTGCATCTTTAACTCAAACAATTCATAGGTATATACATATGCCTGAAAATTCAATAGCAATATTGAGTAATATTACAAAAGGAAAACAACAATCAAAAATAGGAGACAAATGGTTAGAATATATAAAGCATACAAATAAGATAGAAAATCTAATAAAAGAATACAAAATTCCTAATTTCTATTTTGGAAATAATGCAAGACATAAATATGTAGATGGTTATGACCCTGCAACAAATACAATTTATGAATTTTTAGGAGATTATTATCACGGAAATCCTGAAGTGTACAAAAACAAAATGTTTAGAAAGAATTACAACTTTAATAAAACATTTTTTCAATTGAATGAAGAAACAAATAAACGGCTTGAAAAATTAAAAGAATTAGGATACAATGTCGTATACATTTGGGAAAATGAGTTTAATGAATTACGAAAGCACAATAAAAATGTTATTGATTTTTTAAATACGTATAATGTACCAATACATTTTAGAGATGCATTATTTGGTGGTAGAACAGATCCTAAAAAATTATACCATAAATGTAAGGAAGGGGAAATAATTAGGTATGTAGATTTTACAAGTTTGTATCCTTGGGTTTTAAAATATTGTTTATTTCCATTTGGACATCCTTCAAAAATATATAATGAAATCGACTTATTAGGTATAAGAAATATAGAACAATTTTTTGGGGTTATAAAGTGTACCATTATTCCTCCAAATGATTTGGAAATGGCTGTGTTACCATTAAGGACCCGGGGACAGTCCAAGATGGAAAAGCTTACATTTCCATTGACAAAAATGACCGGAACTTGGTGCACCGAAGAAGTAAAATTAGCTTTGAAGAAAGGCTATGTGATTGAAAAATTTCATCAAGTTGTACACTGGGAAAACACATCTTATCAAATATTTGAAAGTTTTATCAATACTTTTTTAAAAATAAAACAAGAGGCAAATGATTTTCCTGAGTGGGTACAAAATGATGAAGATAAAAATTTGTATATAAAAAAATATTTTGAGAAAGAAGGAATATTGTTAGACAAAGAAAATATATATAAAAATGAAGGAATGAGAACTATAGCCAAACTTTTTCTTAATAATTTGTGGGGAAGATATTGCTTGAAACCTAATAAAAGACAAAATAAATATTGCAACAATGCTGAGATATACGACATTTTATCAGATTCTAGAAATGATAATGTTGTTATTCAACCTATTCCACAAGTAAATGATGATGTGAAATATCACATAGGATTTAATATATTAGATGAATATGCTGAAACAAATTTTAGTGTGAATGAAGTTATTGGTGTTTTTACTACCGCTTATGCAAGAATTAAATTGTACAATTTAATGGATGATGTAGGATTTGAAAATGTATTATATCACGATACGGACTCTGTGATTTATATTGAAAACAAAACAAATATACATATTTACAAAGAACAATTAGGAGATTATTTAGGTGAATTGACTGATGAATTGTATGATAAGAAGAAAATATATAAAAAATGCATTGAGTATGTAGCCACAGCACCTAAATCATATTCATTATTATTTGATGATGGAACAACAATGACTAAAGTGAAAGGATTTTCATTAAATTTTCAAAATTCACAAAGTCTAAATCATAATGAAATAACAAATATGATGTTAAATGAACAAAACAAAGTAATTGAAATAAAATATGATGTTTTAAGAAAGCCTAAAAAATCATCACTTACCGATAAACAATATGCAGCTCTTGGAATTGAAACAAGAAGTGAAACAAAATCATTTTCTTTTAATTATGATAAAGGTTTTATTCAGTTGGAAACATTTAATATAATACCTTGGGGACACAAAGATATTGTTAGTGACAATAAATAAGGTTTATTATATTAAACAACGAGTAAATCAATTTCTGAAAAAGAAATACAAAAGTTTTATTTAGATCCTGAAATAGGATTGAGTGGTGTATCATCATTTACAACTAAATTGAAATCTCGTGGGTGTAAAGTTACCGAAAAGCAAGTCAAAGAAGCTATTGAAGCCACTGAGCTTAATCAAACATTTTCTCAAAAAAAAGAAATTGAATAGAAAAGAATTGTTTCCTATTTATGGTAAAGACCCTAATAAAAATTATATTCAAGCTGATTTAGCATTTAAACCAAATGTTAAAAGACAAAATAGAGGATTTTCTGTAATTTTAACGGCTATTAATGTAAACACAAGAACGGCTTATGCATATGCGCTCAAATCAAAAACGGTCAAAGATAAAAATAATAAAAACATTGAAAGTGCTGAGGGAATTATACCGGTTTTTAAAAAATTAATAAAAGATTCAAAAATGAATGTATTGACAACGGACAACGGTTCTGAGTTTACGAACAAAGCTATGAAAAAGTTATTAAAAGATAATGATATTGAACACTATTTAAATGAGCCTGATGACCATTCAACTATGGGTATGATTGAAAGATTCAATAAAACATTGAAAATAAAATTAGAAGCGAACTCTGCAAGTAAAGATAGCGTAAATTGGGTTGATTATTTAGACTCTATTGTTAAAAATTATAATAGCACAAAAAATGTTGGAAATATTAATAGGTCCGCGCCTGATAATATGTCATATACAAAAATAATTAGAAATATTTTATTAAAAAGAAATAAATTGACCGAACTTCTTGAAAAAGTAGGTATAAAACCTGGAGATAAAGTAAGAATTAAAATTAAAACTAAAACATTTGATAAAGAGTCTCAAAAATGGTCTACAAAAATATATAAAGTAAAATCAATAAAAGGATTAAGTTATGTTATTGAGGATGGTAATGCGACTTTAGCTAGACGATATAAACCAAGAGAATTATTAGAAGTCAAAGGAAATGCTTCTAACAAAAAGACTAATGAACCCACGGTAAAAGAATTAGTAGTGAAACAAAATAAAAAAGAAAGAACTTTGAAGAAAGAAGGAGTTTCATCTTCCAATAGAATTTCTAAAAGAACACGAAGTCAAAATAAAAATAATAAAGATAATGAAACAGAAATTGATTTACGATAATTTTTTTAAATTAGATTATATATATATAATTATGGTAAGAGCAAATCAAACACAAGCTCAACGAAGACTTAATAATAGAATTTATTGTGGGTACAAGGACCCTGCACCATCAGGTCGTCCGCTTGGAAATCAAATTCAATGCAAAGCTAGTGGTCAATTAAGACGTTTTGGAAGGATTTTAAGAGCACCTCATCCAGCCGATAGGCAACAAAATAGACGAAGACGATAATTTTATATAATATATATAATATATATAATATGAGAAAGATTTTGACTGATGATATTGTTAGACAATATTGTTTAAATGAATCAGGGTTTAAAAATGCTGCATCAAATAAATCAATTTTTAAAGGGTATTCTAATTTAGCATCAAAAAATTATTCAATGACTGCACCTTCTCAGAATTCTGTGGACTTTTATAATTCAATTTCACAAACTTCATTTATAAATCCATCTGATTTGATTCAAAATTTAAAACGAAATGATGTTAATGTTTTTGTCCCGGAAAATTATACGAGAGCGGACAATTTACAAAGGTTTGCAGATTTAAGTGAATCTGATGTAGAAACTCCAATAAGAACTCCTATATCACCTGAATCTGAATTTGAAGAAGAAGAAGATTTTTTGAATGAATTAGAAACTAATCAGTTAAATTTTAGATTAAACAGTTTACAAAAAGATATACGAATTTCACCATCACCATTAAATACTCCAGAAAATCAAGGCGAGTCAGGTAGTTCTAGAAGAACCGTTGTCAATCCTGTATTTCAACAAGCTTTATTCAATGCAGCTATGAAAAATCAAGAAGACGATGATGATACTAGTGGTGTTGAATATATGGGTGTAGAAGTAAGTCCACTTGCAACAAGTCCGCAAATATTTACAAGAGGACAACGTGCAAGTAGAGCTAATCAACCATAAAAAATATATATATTAATATATAAATGACGCGAGCTGAATGGAATGAAACATTAAAGAAATGTGCAAAAGAATATCATTCTAAAAAAGGTACACAGCCTAGAAAAAGATATTCAAAGAAATCAAGCAAGAATAAATTTATGAAACAAAGTCCACAGCCTCAAGTAATTTCAAAACCTCTTGTAAATCGTCCAATAAATCAAAGAGGTGCTCGCTTTCCTTTTGGTCTTGTAATATAAATTTGTGTATTCATAAAAAAGACTCTTTTATTTTCAAAAGACTTTTTTATAATGAGCGAGTAAATGTTTGTATATACTTTAATAATATATTTTTACTTATTGTAAATTTATTGTACATTTCTTAAAAGACTCTTTTATTTTCAAAAGACTTTTTTATAATGAGTGAATGATGGTATATATATATTCATATATTATATTTTTACTTATTGTAAATTTATTGTACATTTCTTAAAAGACTCTTTTATTTTCAAAAGACTGTTTTATAATGAGTGAATGTTGGTATATATTTGTATAACATATTTTTACTTATTGCAAATTTATTGTACATTATTCAAAAGACTCTTTTTATTTTTGAAAGACTTTTTTATAATGAGTGAATGCATATTAGAAAATATTTTTTGTAACGAAAATTTTCCACTTAAAGAGTAAGACGTCAAAAGGTAGAACAAATCACAATGACTACACCTCAAAGTAAAGCCATTCAAGATTACTTTGGAATCAATGATATTAAGCCTAAAAGAGATTGTGTTACTACCATTAATGATTACTTTGATGACATTAACTTGAAACATCAATTTCAAATGAAAAAAAGTCTTAAAAGAACTTTTGGAAAACACAAGTAAAAAGGTTCAAGACAAGACTTTCTTTATGAAACATCAACTTGAAATGAAAGAAGTATTTCAAGAATTAAAAGGAAAAGATATATTTCCATTAAAGGTAAAAAAACATTGGAAATTTAATTTCACTTGCCATAAAAATAGAAACAAACAAATTCTTTGCGATTACCACGAATCTTTTCATAGATTGTTAAGTGGACATTATTGGCAACAAGGAGATTATGAACACAATGTGGATGATACAAGTGTGCTCCATTATATTGGTGCCAAAATGCATTTGCTCCAAAGATTGTGCTATATGAATAACATAAAGCCACATAAAACAAGAATAGGTACAATTCAATTACTTATGCGACTTTGATTAAATAACTTAAGAACAATTTATAATATATATATGTAATAATATACATCATTTATATAATTTATTTAAGAACTTATTTAAATTTATTTTAGAACTTATTTAAATCTTATTTTGTTACACATTTATTTACGTAATTTATTTATCATTTATTACGTAATTATTTATTGTATATTTATTGTATATTTCCTTGTCATTTTACTTGTTATTTTCTTGTCATTTTCTTGTCATTTTCCTTGTCATTTTTCTTGTCATTTACTTGTCATTTTTCTTGTCATTTTCCCTTGTCATTTCCTTGTATGACTTATGACATATATGACATAGGGTTATGACATATGTCATAGGGTTTTCATAGGGTTTTTATAGTGATAAAAAAGCGTACCCTATAGTCGGTGCCTTACTACTTCTCCATCCCCACCAGGCATCAGATCCGTGACCTGCTGATGTTTTTGACCGACATGGTGGCCGACACGTCTCATTAGTGCCGAGCCGCCTCTTGCTTCCATAGTTAGTGGAATGCTCCCTGCTTTGCAGACAGTTATGTATGATGGGAACCGACTCCAGTAGATCGTTCCGAAGGCCTTGCCTTACTCATCGACGTAAATGTATTATAATAATATAATAATAAATAATAACAATTATTTGGGATGATTGGGAAAAAGCCACTATTTTCTTTATGAACCACCAACTTGAAATGAAAAAAGTATTTCAAGAATTCTTAATTAAACAAAAAAAATATCATTCAAGAGATTATATGAGATGCATTAACTATAAAGAAAATGATAATGACAACGTATGCCTAAAGGCTTGTGAAAAGTTAAAAGATTACCATTCTAATCTAATATCTAGAAGAGTTCGTGACGATATTATGAATGAATACAAATTTTTTAGAATTGGTAATATCACTACAATTCTTTTAAGGGATTCACCTAATAAACGCGAACAAGAGTATTACGATTTTATTGAAAATATCAATGAAAATTATTTGGACAGGCGAGATAAAGGTAAAAGTCATTTGAAAATTATACATCAATGTAATTCCAATTTTAGCCCAAAAACGATTTAAAACGTATGTGTGCACAAAACTTGTTAAATTTTAAAGGTACTAAAAGAGAACTTGCAAGAAGATTATTGGAACTTCCATAAAATAACTTAAGAACAATTCATAATATATATATGTAATAATATACATCATTTATATAATTTTTTTAAGAACTTATTTAAATTTATTTTAGAACTTATTTACATCTTATTTTGTTACACATTTATTTACGTAATTTATTTATCAATTTTTACGTAATTATTTATTGTATATTTATTGTATATTTCCTTGTCATTTTAATTGTCATTTTCTTGTCATTTTCTTGTATGACTTATGACATATATGACATAGGGTTATGACATATGTCATAGGGTTTTCATAGGGTTTTATAGTGATAAAAAAGCGTGCCCTATATCCTTACTACTATCATACTACTTATGGGCATACACATTTAGGGTTCAGGTTCGGGTGACAGTCATAAACACTAATACGGGAAGAGTCACAAAAGTGAGCGGTGTGACAATTCCAACAGTAAGGATGGTTCTATTTATGACCCAACTACAATAATCAATGAAGAGCTTATTTTCATGTTTCGTAATATAAGTGACAAAACAAGATATCATGAAAAATATGAAGGTGATGAATTAAAATATGCTTGCATCAATGTTTTTGACGTTATCAAAAAATTTGAAAAAGATAATGAAAAAAATGGAATTAGTACGAGAACTCAGGTAAAAAAGAACAAATATTCTCTACCAAGCTTATGTTTCTTGAATGCTTATTATTGGTTACAAGACCATAAAGGTAAAGGTAGAATGAAAATAGGAAAAATGGGTTGGAAAACAAATGAAGGAAACGTATGGTGGGAATTTGGATAAATGATTTAAGAACAATTAACATGTATATATATTGAGAACTCAATTAATTTACTTTTCATTTACTTACAATTCTATCTTTATCTTTTTATTGTAGATTTATTTATTTATTTATTTATTATTTATTTATTTATTATTGTACTCACATTTAATCGCGTAATTTATTCCCTATTTATTACGTAATTATTTCTTGTATTTTATAGTCACTTATTTTGGTGGTATACTAATGGTATAATCGGTAGTATACTACTGGTGGTATTGAATCAATCGACAGGTGAACATCGACAAGGTAAATTTAGAGTTAATGGATATATAGCCAACAAGGCTATAATCCTCGACCATGAAAATAAAATAGGATTATTAAAAAATATAGATCATGTTAATTGTAACAATTGGTATAATAATTTACGTGTCGAAGGGTGTCAATCACATGTCGAAGGATGTAAGAATAGAGATATACAAAAATCAGCTTGTTATATATGGTATTATACATTGAAAGAATTTAAAATCTTATGTAAAATTAACAATTTAAAAGTTAGTGGTAGAAATGAAGTACTTGAAAGACTTAATAAACTTCCATAAATGATTTAAAAACAATTAACATATATTTATTGTAAACTTAATTAATTCACATTTCATTCACTTTAAATTTAATTTTTATCTTTTTATTTTGTTTTTATTTTACATTATTTATTTATTTATTGTAGATTTATTTATTCATGTTTTATTATATACACATTTAATCACGTAATTTTCTCAATTTATTACGTAATTATTTCTTGTATTTATTATTTAGTTATTTTGTTTATATAAATGGTACGCTATAATCGGTACTATACTACTTATATAATGGGGGGGTCTAGTGCCAATGCAAGACCCACGGGGGAGGCGATTGGACCTCCCTAGGGCCTAGATAAGTTATGATGGTTTCCTAGCGGGGATGCGCATTTTCAATGCCATCTTATTTCATAGCCACTAGTATCATAGCTAACAATGACTCGGTCACTTCGCATATCGATATATCAATATATCGGTAGGTGCGGTATAATACATATTGATAGATAGCAAAAGAGCAATTATTGTTATTGATCGATATTGCACCTCGACCTATCGATATCGATCGATACCGTCAATGTACCTATTGCTATTTATCGATCATGAAAAATACCTATCGTTATCGATCGATCTCAAATCGAAAATATCGATACGCCTCAAAACTTTCGATACCGCTCCTTGCCCCAGACCTCTATGACTAACCCCCCAGATTTCTGCAAAACTTTTGCAGAAATTTCCAAGGTTGTCAATCAGACATAATCAGAATCAGATCAGATCAGATCAGATCAGATCAGATCAGAATCAGATCAGAATCAGACGAAAATCAGACGGGTAGTAACGATCATATGTCGAGTGATACCGTAACGAAATGGAATACTCATTCGGAATATTTCGATAAATTATCGATGTTGATCGATAATATTTCGATTTTGTCGATAAACGTGTCGATACACGTGTCGATAAAATTTCGTAGTTTGCCGATAAGATGTCGATGTTTACCGATAAACGTATTTATGAGTCGACATATATCGATAAATCATCGACATATATCGATAAAATATCGACACGATTCTATTTGCTTTTCGCGAACATGCTTTCGAGTGTGTCCTTACAGCCCACAATGGTCGATAATTTATCGATGTGTGTCGATACCTTCATATTTTAATGATAAATATCGACATTATGCGATTTTTATCGATACTCGTCGATAATTTATCGATAACCGCCAATATTTCATCGATGAATCGGATTCTTAGAGTGCGCCGATGTAAAATATCAGATGTGACGTTTTAATATGGGCAAAAATTGTCCAAAATGTCCCCAAAATAGTCATTTCAGGCACCCATATGTTCCCGTGCCTCCCACGATCGGACGAATCAGAGGTATCAGATCGGATCGGACCGATCATATCTGATATCAGTCTGATTTTTATCTGATTGACAACCTTGGAAATTTCGACCTATCTTTAGCCCCACGGCATGCAAATTATCCCAAGGGACCTAATTGACCCCTGCGCACTGAGATATGGCTATGGGGCCCTCGGTATAGCTCGCACAATGCAGCGGATTCACTGCCTAAGCGGTACCCTCCAAAGTTGGAGGGCAGATCGTCATAGAGATAAGTGTTCACGGAAGTGCACCACCACGTCATAGAAATACATGTGAAACTGCAACTAAATAAATTTGAGCCTGTGTACAGCAACTTCTATTAGGATACTGAATAACCAACACCATGGAAAATACAGGAACGCCTGCAACAGTAGATCTACCTGTAGTGATGGTTACAGGGTCTGCCGGGCTTATTGGGAGTGCTCTTAAGAAGTTTGTTCAGAAAACGTTGCCGTGCTGCCATTTCCAAGAACATCTCCCACTGCCTAAGTGCGCTTGGGTTTTCCTTGATAGAGGTGACGCTGACTTGACAAATGCAGAACAAACCTTCGCAGTCTTCGATAAGCACAGGCCGGCTTATGTTATCCACCTTGCCGCCTTCGCCGTGGGAAGCCCAAATATGGCCGAGCGCTCCGACGAGCTTATGAGGGTCAATCTTGCCATTAATGAGAACGTAGTTGCCTGCGCTCGTAAATTTGCTGTAAAAAAATTCGTTGGAGCACTGACACACTATGCATATCCTGCCGAAACCGCACAGCCTATGTTGGAAACACACGTGGACGATGGCGACGTGATCACGTCCGCTGCTGGATATGCAGGTAACCGTGTCACTGTCATCCTGTCTGCAACCTTGGTCAGGACTTTCAGTGAGTTATTGGAACGCAAGATTTTTAGACTCACTTCGTTCGTTTTAACCGTCGCCTGATCAAATCTTCTTTTTTGCAGTTCCTAAGCGGCAACTAAGGCAACTACTTCATCAGGCTCGAGCAGAAACCGATGCTCAATATTTCAACGTAGTTTTCCCCTGTGTATATGGGCCTTCGGGTTCGATGAATGCTGACGGTCCTGTGGTGGGAGCCTTCATCGCGAAGTGCTTTCAAGCAAAGCAAGAGGGCCGCAAATTCACCGTTCAGGGTTCTGGCTTCGAAACCCGCCAGTTTTTGTATGCGTTGGACATACCACCTCACTTGCTCAGGTCTCTGTTTGATTTTGAGGAGGAAGTTATCAACTTTCCTGGTGCGCGAATGTCCATCAGAGACTTGGCTGCTGAGGTTTCGTCAGCTCTTGGTATGCTTGACAGTTTGGAATTCGTTGAAAGCCCTGCTTGTCGAACTTCAACGCGGTTGCTCGATTGTTCAAAGTTTCAAAAGTTTCGCCCTGGTATCTGCTTCACACCGTTCAAGCTGGCGATACGGGAAACCGTCAGTGAATATGTTAAATATCGCGAAAGTACTATGCCGCTTCCAATCTGCAGTTTCTCAAACACTGTTGGTCGTGTCGCAGCCATAACAGGAATTGCTGGACAAGACGGTTCATACATGGCCGAATTATTGATCTCCAAAGGGTACATGGTGCACGGTATTGTTCGGCGCACTAGCAACCTGAAAACTTTTAGCAGAATTGAACACCTGTTGGGACACCCTTGTCTTCGCATTCATCAGGTTGATGTCGACGATCAAAGTGGCTTGACTACCCTGTTTCGGCAAACTCAACCTTTGGAGGTCTATCATCTGGCCGCACAGAGCGATGTGAGAATATCTTTCGATACTCCTGTGACTACTTTTGCCGTGAACACGATAGGAACCCTACACGTCTTGGAAGCCATTAGAAGTGCGGACATGACACACAGCACTCGCTTTTATCAGGCCTCAACAAGCGAATTGTATGGGAAGGTGCAAGCCATACCTCAAAATGAGGAGACCCCCTTTCATCCTCGGTCACCTTATGCTGTGAGCAAGTTGGGCGCGTTCTGGTCAGTGGTAAATTACAGAGAAGCTTACAACATATTCGCCTGCAACGGCATTCTTTTCAACCACGAAAGTCCACGCCGCGGAGATAACTTTGTGACCCGCAAAATTACTCAAGGCGTAGCTAGAATCAAGGCTGGGGTGCTCGACTATTTGTGCTTGGGGAACCTTAATGCAAAACGGGACTGGGGACATGCACGGGACTATGTAAAAGCTATGTGGCTCATTCTACAGCATACCGAACCTGCCGACTTCGTTGTAGGATCTGGCTGTACTCGTACAGTGCGTGAGTTTTGTGAAACGGCCTTTTCTGCTTCTGGTATGGCAATTCAGTGGGAAGGAGAAGGAGTGAATGAGGTAGGAAAACTGATTGAATCCAAACAAGTTGTGGTAAGGATCGACCCTCAGTTTTTTCGACCAGCTGAAGTAGACCTATTGCTCTCCGATCCTTCCCGCATTCGTGAAGTTCTAGGTTGGACTCAGGAAACTTCTTTTCAGGAGCTCGTGTCGGAAATGGTGACGACTGACTGGCGATCACTCCAACTGCCAAAGGATATGCTAGCGAATGGACCTGACTTTCCTTGATTGGGCTCCCTCCAATGCAGCGATTTCTTATATCAGGGTCTAATTCTTTTGCCTCCATGTTAGACAAAAAGTCCATCGAGGTTCCAAGCATGAGGATAATAATTTGTATGAGAAACTTCCTCTCAGTTTACACCCGACACACTTTGACCAAAAGGTGGATGGCGGACCTAATAACAGTTTTCAGATGTTTACCTGGTTATGGCACACGTGATACCTCAACTGGTTCCATGGAACTTGTTTCTTTCGGAATATAGTTGAGATACAGCACATACATCATGTTTGAAAGTTACAAGAATCACCTAAGACGTGTTTTGTGCAGTATAGCTTTACGAAAATGAGCTGGAAACTCTCATTTTGTATGTAGACCAAGTAACAATGTGAGGATATGAAGAAACCTATGATCTTTATCTGCTGAACAATAAATTGAAGACAATAAAATCAGTACACAGTAGTAACAGCCATTATGAACACTAACTGATAACATGCTCTTTGAGCAAAAGATTTTTCATAACAACTGTGTAACCATGTACTTACATGTGTAGTGTCCTTTAGTAATAATACTAAATAAAGTACATTTGGTATAATACATGCATGGGCTGTTTTTGCACAATAGAATGAAATCTAAAAGTGTACAGCAAAACTCTATACAACTACAAGTTAAAAATTCAGGCCGATGCGGTTATGGACAGAATTTTTCCCCCACCACAAGAAAAAACCCTAGTAAAATCCTTTCCTATTATCGTTCCATTCCTATTATACTATTATCGTCCAAACCCAAGGCGGACGTGTTATGCTTCCGGAGTAGTATGTATGCCCGTTAGTAGTATGAAAGTACGAGTAGTAAGGAACCGACAATAGGGTACGGTACTTTTTCACTATGAAAACCCTATGACATATGTCATAACCCTATGTCATATATGTCATAAGTCATACAAGGGAAAATGACAAGTAAATGACAAGTAAAATGACAAGGAAATATACAATAAATATACAATAAATAATTACGTAATAAATGATAAATAAATTACGTAAATAAATGTGTAACAAAATAAATTTAAATAAGTTCTTAAATAGATTATATAAATGATGTATATTATTACATATATATATTATAAATTGTTCTTAAGTTATTTTATTCAAGATAAAATGTTTTAATAATGAGAATGAATAAGCATATGAACAAGGGACATTTTATGTAAGTGATGATAATATTTTGATTTATTCAATTTGCATAGTTCTTTGAGTTGTAAATTTTTCATTACTTTATATTCAAATATATTAAAAGGTGATACTTTTATAATATCTACAATAAGTATATTATAGTAATAATTTCTTACTAAACTATTTGGTTCTTCTTCGCTCATTCTTTGTCCACTATGTTCACGTAAATCTCTATCATTTAAATATCTACCAAAATCATAATCTTTGAAATATTTGTAATGAATTGTTTTTGTTTTATCTAGTATTTGTTTGAATGCATTATTCATTAAGATTTTATGATCATTCTTTTCAAGTTGATATTTCATTTTAAAAATGAGTTCTTTAACATCAAATGGAAGATCATTCCAAGTAGTAGTTTTTGCTTTTACTACTTCTTTACTTTTATTTTCTTTTACCAAAAGTTCTTGTAATACTTCTTTCATTTTTTCTTTATGTTGAACAAATGGTAATAACATAAGTAAATAATCATTAGTAGTAATAGTAGTCATTGTTCTACCTTATGAAGTCTTACTCTTTAAGTGGAAAATTTTTGTTATAAAAATATTTACAACATACAAACATTCACTCATTATAAAAAAGTCTTTTGAAAATAAAAGAGTCTTTTAAGAAATGTACAATAAATTTACAATAAGTAAAAATATATTATTAAAGTATATACAAACATTTACTCGCTCATTATAAAAAAGTCTTTTGAAAATAAAAGAGTCTTTTTTATGAATACACAAATTTATATTACAAGACCAAAAGGAAAGCGAGCACCTCTTTGATTTATTGGACGATTTACAATAGGTTTTGAAATTACTTGAGGCTGTGGACTTTGTTTCATAAATTTATTCTTGCTTGATTTCTTTGAATATCTTTTTCTAGGCTGTGTACCCTTTTTAGAATGATATTCTTTTGCACATTTTTTAAATGTTTCATTCCATTCAGCTCGCGTCATTTATATATTATTATATATTATTTTTTCATAGCTGCTTATTATTTTTTGCATGTTGTAATCTTGTTGAAATAGGACTAACATCGACACCCATATATTCAACACCACTAATGTTATTATCGTCTTCTTGATTTTTCATAGCTGCATTGAATAAAGCTTGTTGAAATACAGGATTCACAACGGTTCTTCTAGAACTACCTGACCCGCCTTGATTTTCTGGAGTATTTAATGGTGATGGTGAAATTCGTATATCTTTTTGTAAACTGTTTAATCTGGAATTTAACTGACTAGTTTCTAATTCATTCAAAAAATCGTCTTCTTCGTCAAATTCTGATCCAGGTGCCGGTCCCGGAGTTTTTGAGGGTGTTTGTTCAGGGGACTCACTTAAATTAGCTATTTTTTTAAATTGTCACCCCTTGTATCTTTTGAGTAGTATGATGTAGCGTTTGGCGACAAAATTTTCCCCCACCAGCAAAACCCTAGGCTGCGCCTAGGGTTGGGGAAAAATCTTATCGCCAAACCCTACAACATCCTACTACCATCCAAACCCTAGACAATTCCCGTGAGCTTCCGGTGAATTTATCCGGTCCGGTGAGCTTCCGGTGAGCTTCCGGTGAATTTATCCTGTTCGGTGAGATTTTCCGGTGGAATAAATATAAATATGATAAATTATAAAAAATTATTATAATCAAATCAAATTAATAAAGAAATTAATATAATAAATTAAATAATTATTAAATAATTATTAATAATAACAACAATTTTAGGATTTTTTAAATTTGACCGTATTGTCCGTACCAGATTCAATATAAAATTGACCAACCGACGCCGCGGCTTCAGTGACAGGCATACTTGTTGGGTTTATAAATAACCCTTGTCACTACTAGTATACCGACTATAGCCCCCCTCCAAAATAAGTAACTAAGAAATACAAGAAATAATTACGTAATAAATAGGGAATAAATTACGTGATTAAATGTGAGTACGATAAAAAAATAAATAAAAAATCTACAATAAAAAATAAATAAAAAGATAAAGCTAAAATTGAAAGTAAATAAAAAGTAAATTAATTAATGTTTCAATAAGATATATGTTAATTGTTCTTAAATCATTTCACCATTTTTAAAGATATGATATTTACACATTCAACATATGCCGAATATTCTTTTTCACCTTCATTTCCAATATTCAAATCGTAGATTTGTTTAGTTTTTTATATGTGAAGGGGAGTCTTTCACGTGTGTGGAATCCAAGTATTGTTCAAAATACCCTTTATTGTTTATTTCTTTATTAATGAATGCATATCCTTTCTTTGTAATTTTTGTTAACATTTTTGTAAATGTAGTATCCATTCTAAAATCACAACCAAAATCATGTTTGTCGGGGTTTTCTTTAACAATTCTTGGCTTGACATATATAAGTCACAAAGAATGTTTTGAGATTCCTCTTCATGCCTTTCTTTGAGTAAATTGCAAAATTTCAAATACTCATCACTTGATAATTTTGTTTTAACTTCGTCAACAAGATTTTGGATTTCATGTGAAGTAGTCATTCTTGCTTTGTTTACACTACTGAGTTACACTCTTTAAGTGGATTTTATTTTTTTGAGGTTTTTTGTCCCCCTGAAAAAACCGAAGAAATTTATCAAGAAAAATCAATAGGAATTAGTTCCATTAAAAATCTCAATTGTAAACCACTCGTTAATACTTTACCATTCCCGGACGTCATATACAATTCTAAATTATTTGGTGCACGAACATTAACAGTGGCAAAAATATTAAAATCAGTCCCCGTTACATTAAAACTTGAAAGTCTTACAATATATTCGGTACCTAAAACATTATTAACATTTGCATCACTGTGCTGAATTTTGAATTTAGTGAAAACAGCATCTCCATCACTTACATTAGGGTCAGCCGGACTTAATGTAAAATCAAAATAATTAATAAACGATGTGTCAAATTTCAATATTCTCATTCCTTGACCCGCTTGAATTAATCCTTTGTTACATTTGGAATAATCTATTTTGTTTTCAATTTGAATGGAACTACATTCAATATTATTGCATTGTAAATCCTCACATTCTATATCCTTGCAACCTATTATATCACCCGACATATTAATTCTAAAATATTCAGTTGCACCACCATCAGGTTTCTTTTCAAAATTTATGAAATATATACTTGTAGCATTTGGTATGTCTACGTTAGAGGTATTTAAACTAATAAAAGAATTTCCTGAAGTTTTTGCTCCAAATAAATCAATATTAGTTTGGTTATTTGTAGTATTGTTTATTTCACCATTTATCCTTGCATTTCCATTTACTTCTAAACCGGAAATCTTTACACTTGCTCCAGCGGTTGCCGGTTCCAAAACGTTATTTTTTTCGGTCCATTTTGAGGTTTGTACAGGATTGTATGTTTGACCATTAACCGTATTACATTGTATATTTTTACAAACAATATCATTTCCAAAAGAAGACATATATATTATATAACAATATTAAAACATCTCATATCCGAGCCCCTTGTTCACCCAAACTAATAAACCTTCACCGGCGTTCAATGTCGTCGTTTCCATTGAATAACCTATGATGTTATCGTTACTTGATACAGCACCACTAATTATTTCCCCGTTTGAGCATTTCACAACCTGGCCTTTAGTCCAAGAAACATTAGCATTTTGATTTCTGCACGTAGTGAAACCTCTACTTAAAACAAAACAAGAATTACCGGCTGTACTATCTTGTATACATACACCCAAAACGCAACAATTTCCTGTTTCGGAACCAGGATTTGAATATATTTTCACACCATTTACATTTGTAGACAAATCATCAAATCCTACAATTGTACCGGCTGTGATTGTTGTAGAAGTGGTGTTTACAAAAGTAAAAATACTTCCGGTATGATTTATTGGACTTGTCGGTAAAACAGACTTATAGCTTGATGTTATATTAAGCAACGGTATTTGACAAACATTGAGTGACGCTGTCGGTGATGTATTATATGCCCAGTTTATGGAATTGGTAATGTTTATTGCAGGTGTGTTTAGAAACCTAATGACATTGTTTTCTCATATACAATATCATACCGAAACATCTTCTTATTACTTTCAATAATGGAATGTCCAAATTTAGTGGTAGTCGTAAAGATATAGGCTGAATGTCTTTTACCTATTCTCTTCAATTCAATCCATAATTTATCTAAATCGAAAGGAATTTCATCCCAAGAACAATTTGTTTGACCATATGGTAAATCACAAATGAAAAGGTCTATTGAATTTCTTGGAATATTTGGCAAAATGTTAAAACAATCATCATTGTGTAAACTTATCATTACTTTAGTTTTCAAAAAAGAAATAATAAAATAGACTATATATATGTGAAAATTGTAAAGATAAAAGATATGAATATAGAAGTACCGAATGGAAGTGCTTTTAATATTAAAACCTCACCGAACATGCTAAAGGCTCACCAAAATTCAATTTTTATAGGAAAAAGAGGCAGTGGTAAATCAGTTGCGGTGACTAACTATCTCAAAATGTTGAAAAAAGAAGGGTCATTACATCGAATATTTGTAATAAGTCCTACATTTAATTCAAACAAAAAATTAATGAAATCATTAGATATCGACTCCGAAGATGTGTACGAACCCGACGATGGTGCAAATGTTATCAATGATATTATTCAAAAAGCGCAAGAAGAAAGAGATATATATCTAAAATATCATGAAGACTTGAAAAAATGGAATTTATTGATGGATAAATTAAATAATAGAAATATCTTTATCGATGATATCGACCCAGAATTATTGTTAGAATTTTTAACATCTGACGGTTTCGAAAAGCCCGTACATAAATATAATGGTGAACGTCCAATATTGGCTGTGTTTGTCGATGATTGTCAATCAACGAATTTGTTTCGAACTCCTAAATTTCTGAATTTTATCACAAGACATCGACATATAGCTGATTTTGTAACCGGTGGTGCTTTAGGAATAAGTTGTTTTATTGCTATTCAGAATTTTAAATCTCAGTTTGGAGGCTGTCCGAGAGCGGTAAAAAACAATGCAACTTCTTTAGGAGTATTTAAAATAAAAGACAAAAAAGAATTACAAGAAATTTTTGAATCATGTTCTGGAGAAATCGATGAAAAATCGTTTTATGATTGCTATAATTATTGCACAAATGAACCACACTCATTTTTGTTAATCGATTTACATAAGAAAGATTTACGAGGTTTCGTGCATTTTTTGGAATGATATTCTTTGGCACATTTTTTTAATGTTTCGTTCCATTCAGCTCGCGTCATTTATATATTAATATATATATATATTTTGGTTGATTAGCTCTACTTGCACGTTGTCCTCTTGTATACATTTGCGGACTTGCTTCTTCTTCTATAATTTCTACACCACTAATATCATCATCGTCATCATCATTATCTAAACGTGCAGGGCTAGGGCTAGGTGAACCTTTATGAGCTGAATTAAATAATGCTTGTCTTGAAAAAGGATTTATTGTCATTTTTTTTGATGGTCCAGATTCTTCTTGATTTATTGGAGTTGGTGACAAACTTTCTAAATATTTAACATCGTCATCATGTTCTGAAGCAGGTGATACATAACTTCTTGGAGTTTCTACATCAGATTCACTTAAATCAGCAAACCTTTGTAAATTGTCCGCTCTTGTATATTTTCCCAGAACAAAAACATTGACATCACTTCTTTTTAAATTTCGAATCAAATCAACTGAATTTATCAAAGGACTTTGGGATATAGAAGTATAGAATTCAACACTATTTTGAGAAGGAGCGGTCATAGCATAATTGTTAGAAGCTAATTTAGAGTATCCATGAAATGTTGATTTATTAGATGCAGCATTTCTAAAGCCTAATTCGTTTAGACAATACTGTTTGACAATATCATCAGTCAATATCTTTCTCATATATTTTATAATATTACATATATATTAATTGTTTCGTCTATTTTGTTGTCTATCCGCTGGATGAGGTGGTCTTAAAATTCTTCCATACCGCCTTAATTGAATTTTATTTCCAAGCGGACGACCTGAGGGTGCAGGGTCTTTATATCCACAATAAACATTATTATTCAGCCTTCGTTGAGCCTGTGTTTGATTAGCTCTTACCATAACAATATATATAATACAATCGATAAAAATCATCGTAAATCAATTTCCGTTTCATTATCTTTATTATTTTTATTTTGACTTCTTGTCCTTTTAGATATTCGAGTAGTAAGGAACCGACTATAGGGCACGCTTTTTTTTCACTATAAAAACCCTATTAAAAAACCCTATGACATATGTCATAACCCTATGTCATATATGTCATAAGTCATACAAGGAAATGACAAGGGAAAATGACAAGAAAAATGACAAGTAAATGACAAGAAAAATGACAAGGAAATATACAATAAATATACAATAAATAATTACGTAATAAATGATAAATAAATTACGTAAATAAATGTGTAACAAAATAAGATTTAAATAAGTTCTAAAATAAATTTAAATAAGTTCTTAAATAAAAGATGTACATATATATATTATAAATTGTTCTTAAGTTATTTTAATCTTCCTCTTGAAAACATTCTTCACAATAGCAACTCATTGATGTATCTTCTTTTTTACATTTGCTACAAAGAATGATTCCACAACCTAAACATTCACCCCACTCTATATCATTTAAAGTTTCACAATAATCAAACTCATCATCTTCATCATAATATTCGGAAATGTCTTCAACACAATAACAACATTCACATTTAATTTCTTTAGTTTCGGGATTGCTCATAAGATTATCATATTGAGAAATAAAAATAGAAGAAGACTTCATTTGTGTGGAAAACACTTTTATCTCTTCCATTCTACTTTCTTTCATCTTTTTTAAAAATTCATCCATTTCAAGTTGCTCTTTCATATAATAAATCTTTTCTTGAATGTCAAGAGGAAGATCATTGAAAGTAGTAGTCATTGTGATTTGTTCTACCTTATGAAGTCTTACTCTTTAAGTGGAAAATTTTCGTTACAAAAGATTCTTCAATATACATATACATATTACAATACTCATTATAAAAAAGTCTTTTAAAAAATAAAAAGAGTCTTTTAAGAAATGTACAATAAATTTACAATAAGTAAAAATATATTATTAAAGTATATACAAACATTTACTCGCTCATTATACAAAAGTCTTTTGAAAATAAAAGAGTCTTTTTTATGAATACACAAATTTATATTACAAGACCAAAAGGAAAGCGAGCACCTCTTTGATTTATTGGACGATTAACAATAGGTTTTGAAACTACTTGAGGCTGAGGACTTTGTTTCATAGATTTATTTTTGCTAGATTTCTTTGAATATCTTTTTCTAGGCTGTGTACCTTTTTTAGAATGATATTCTTTTGCACATTTCTTTAATGTTTCATTCCATTCAGCTCGCGTCATTTATATATTAATATATATATTTTTTATGGTTGATTAGCTCTACTTGCACGTTGTCCTCTTGTAAATATTTGCGGACTTGTTGCAAGTGGACTTACTTCTACACCCATATATTCAACACCACTAGTATCATCATCATCATCATTTAAATTTGCAGGACTTAATGTAGGCAATACATTTTTTCGACCTGAATTAAATAATGCTTGTCTTACCAAAGGTCTTACTAAAATGTTTCTTTTTGATGGTCCAGATTCGCCTTGATTTATTGGAGTTCCTTTTTCCAAACTTTCTAAAAAGTTTTCTTCTTCTTCAAATTCAGATTCAGGTGATATAGGAGTTCTTATTGGAGTTTCTTGGTTAGATTCACTTAAATCAGCAAGAACTCTTAAATTGTCACCCCTTGTATTTTTTGAAGGAATAAATACATTTACATCACTTCGTTTTAAATTTTGAACTAAATCAGATGGATTTATAAATGAAGTTTGTGAAATTGAATTATAAAAGTCCACAGAATTCTGAGAAGGTGCAGTCATTGAATAATTTTTTGATGCTAAATTAGAATACCCTTTAAAAATCATTTGATTTGATGCAGCATTTTTAAATCCTGATTCATTTAAACAATATTGTCTAACAATATCATCAGTCAAAATCTTTCTCATACTATATATAATATATATTTATATTAAATCATCTATTTCGCCTATTTTGTTGTCTATCCGCAGGATGAGGTGCTCTCAAAATCCTGCCGAAACGTCTCAATTGACCAATAGCCTTACATTGTACTTTATTTCCAAAGGGACGGCCTGAGGGAGCTGGGTCTTTGTACCCACAATAAATTCTATTATTCAGCCTTCGTTGTGCTTGTGTTTGATTTGCTCTTACCATAATAATATAATATATAAAATATAATATAATATTTATCGTAAATCAATTTCTGTTTCGTTATCTTTGTTATTCTTATTTTGACTTCGTGTTCTTTTAGAAATTCTATTAGAAGATGAAACTCCTTCTTAGTAGTATGATGTAGCGTTTGACGACAAAATTTTCCCCCACCAACAAAACCCTAGGCTGCGCCTAGGGTTGGGGAAAAATCTTATCGCCAAACCCTACAACATTCTACTACCCTCCAAACCCTACAACATTCTACTACCCTCCAAACCCTAGACAATTCCGGTGAGCTTCCGGTGAAATTTATCCGGTCCGGTGAGCTTCCGGTGAGCTTCCGGTGAATTTATCCGGTTCGGTGAGAGTTTCCGGTGGAATAAATATAAACATGATAAATTTGATAAAATTAAAAAAGAATTTATCATAAATAAAATAAAAATAATAAAAATAATAAATAGTAAATTTGTTAAAATAAATCTAAAAGTTACGACACTACCAAATTTTCTTCTTCTATCAAAGTTGTTGTGTAAGGAATAGGAATCAATTCCATAACAAACCTAAATTGTAAACCAACTGTTAAAATTGTATTTTCGCCTAATTGAAATATGCTTCAACATTATTTGGAGCAAGAATACTTGTACCGGTCAACATATTATATGTATTTCCCGTAACATTAATAGTTGAAATTCTTACAATATATTGTGTACCTATAACGTTATTGATATTTGCAATACTATGTTGAACTTTGAATTTTGTAAGAACTACTTGGGGGTCCGTCATATTGTGATCAGCCGCTGATAATGTAAAATCAAAATAATTTATGAATGAGGTGTCAAATTTTAATATTCTCATTCCTTGACCACTTTCAACCAATCCTTTTTTACATTGTGCATAAGTCAATTTATCAACTAAAATTAAAGTGTCCGCCTGAGCCGTGGTACACGAAACGCCCGTTGTAATGGTAGATTCTGCACTTAATACTCCGTTCAATGTAACATCTGCATTAGCCGTAGCCGGAGAAAGAATTGCAGGAGCACCGCCGGGAACCGCGGGTGTTTCAGCCCATTTTGAAGTTTGAACGGGGTTGTAAGTTTGTCCATTAACGGTTGTACATTGTAGATTTTTACAAATCAAATCTTTACCAAAAGAAGCCATTTTTATTTTATGATATAGAATAAATATAAGATATAAATTTATAATTTAAAATCAGGTTTAATCCAAACCAATAAACCCGAACCCGGAGTTGTTATAACTTTACTTTCCATACACACGCCAATAATTCCAACATTATTTGTAGTAATTTGTGAAGAATTGACTGAACCTCCCGAAGCACAAGCTAACATTTGACCTTTAACATAACTTCCATCAATAGCTTTGCAAGTTGTGAATCCTTTTGTACAAACAAAACAAGAATTTCCGGTTGTTGCATTTTGAACACAAACTCCTATAGGCATACAATTTTGATTAGATTGACTTGCCGAAGCTGCATATATTTTTATACCATTTACATCTGAAAAATCATCAGAAAATTGAACAATATCACCAGCATTTATTGTAGCTCCGGTATTATTTTTAAAAGTAAATACATCACCTGTATGAGGAACCGGACTTGTGGGTAATGTTGCCGTATATGCATTTGTCAAACCTGTCAAAGGAATTCCTACGGTCGTCAATGATGATGTTGGCGTTGTATATGCCCAGTCTATGCTACTTACAAGTCGTATAGCACTACAATCCAAATCTCCGCTTAAATTAATGTTATTTCCAGAATTACCGACAGCCAAAACTTGACTTAATGAACCAATACTTCCAGAATTTATAGCACCAGATTTTATTTCACCGGAAACTGAATCATAATACAATTGTAAATTTTCTAATGTCACATCAGGACTTGGTCTTATAGGTTTTACCGTAAATGAACTTGGATTTACAGAATTTAATTCAACACCGGTTGCATTTATACAAATAGTATTGTTGACAGACGAAGTTCCTCCGGTATTCTTATTAGCATATGAACCTAATGACACTGAATTTAGACCACTAAAAACTTCGCCTGCAAATCTTCCTACAGAAACAGATTCCACACCGGCGTTACTTTGTCCGGAATCATCTCCTAAATTTACCGAATAATTCCCAGCTTGGTCATATCCACTACCTGAACCTAAAGCCAAAACATCAATTCCACAACCGAATGAACCAGCATTTCTGCCTATTAATATTGCACGTTGTGCATTTATATATCCGTCATCATTTGTTGTTTCACCAATACGAATTTTAGCATCTTGAGTACCGCCTCTAATCCTAATTAAAGCACCATCAATTTCATCTTGATTTATCGTAAATTTTCCAGTTCCTGTAAAAGAAATATCGTTTGTGGTAGTTGTACTTCCTTGGTCAGTAACTGATTGTAATGTTGAAGTATCAGGTTGCACCGGTAAATTAGTCAATTGACTTCCGTCACCAATAAACGAATTTGCTGTAATGTTAGTCGTTGTGATAGGAGAAATGTCACAAACATTTTGAAGAGATTGATTTTCGACAGGATACGGTAAATTTTGAAGCAAAGACCCGTCACCAATAAATTTACCAGAATTTAAAGTAATATCACCTGTGTTTAAAATCAAAGGTCCATCATTTAAAAGTACACCGGCTCCAAGCGGTTCGGTGTCGAGCGTTAATTGCATAAAGGACCATTCATTTATACCATTGTCTCCTATTTTCAATCTCGTTTGAGAAACAGGATCTAAAGATTTAATTTCAAAAGAACTATCAAGTTCATCTAAACCTATCGAAAATTTTGATTTACTTGCAGGATTATTTAAAATAAAATCATAAAAATTAATATTATTCACTAAATTCAAATCACCGTCAGTCTGTAATTTCATAAATTCTCTTTGATTATTTACATCAGAATTATCAATAAATGAAATATCTCCACGGTATAAAAAATCTGAAGCCATATGAATTGTTTGACAAGGGTTTGAATTATCACCTATTTGATTTACATTTAATTGATTAATTGTTAAAGGGTCGGGGGTAGGATTAGGACCAGGGTCGGTTACATTGTTTAAAGTTGTAAGAAATACATTTTTGCCGAAAGAACTCATATATATTATACGTTATAAAAATTTTAGGGGAAAACTTTTAAAACATTTGTAGCATCTCTATAAACTTGTCCACCTTGTAAGTTTCTTGTTACGCCATCTATTACAAAAGTAGCATCATCAGTTGACACGGGTAGTGCAAAAAATCGAACATCACATATATATTTAGTTCGATCAGTAGGAAATATATGTAAAAGCTTATCTTGGTCACCTGAATTTTGATTGTATGCTCCAATAATCATACCGGTACCCACATTTATAGTTTTGCTTAAAATCAATTCTTTTCCAAAAGACGACATTGTATATAATATTACACAAAGAAAGAATTTGCGGGTTTTAAAATAGGATTATTTAATGGATGTTCGGGAAAGGTAAACATTGAAGTTTTTAAAGTTGGTTTATCTCCATGTCCAAAAATATAAGATTTATATCCAGCTAATTCATTTACATTTGAAATTTTGGCTGGGGGTAAAGTTATGTCACTAATGGATTTACAAGGCAATTGTTGCATAGAAGGTGGTCTAAACCCGGACATTTGCATTAGAGAAGGTGGTAATTCAGCTTTATTTTGACCTATACTTTCACCTAAACTTGTAGGCGAGTCATTTGGTTGAAATCGATTCATTTTTTTATTATGTATAATAATAAATAAACATTTAAACAATCAATTCAATCATACGCCCAACACCTACACGCAGAACACTTGTACATGCACAAAATACAAACACTTCATTATTTGTTAATACTTCTTCAGTTGTGTTTGTACCTTCACTAGTCTCTAAATACATCATTGTGTTAATACCACGAGAGTCTAAACCTGAAATTGAGCGTACACCCATATCACTAGGCATATTTAAGCGAACCATAAAAGTGAAATAATGGTTCACCCAGTCCTCAAAACTATTGACTTTGCATCCACATTTAGTCATGTATTGGTCGGCTTTTCCAACACACATCGAATTGAAATATCCTAATGCATCGTTTCGGTAATTTGGAATATAAAGATTATTCACATTGAATTGTCCACTTCCTAATCTTCCAGATTTGAAGTCAAAATAACTTGGTATATAAGTAGGACCGATTTTATTGTCGATTTGCACAAGACCAAGAGATTTGGTTTGATAATCCCCTATACGTTGAACAGCATATATTTCATCAATCGATTGAGAACTTAAACTAAATCGTGTAGATTTACTCATACCGTCATGACTAGATGTAAAAGAATAGTAATTTTTAAAAGGAATTTCAAGGTAGCCATCTCGTTTTAATTTTGCGTCGACTGCCGAATCATAGACTCCATTTGAGAAGGTGATAGTTTCAATTGTAAAATAAAGTTTTTGTAAAGTAAATCTTCCACCTGAAATTAAAGCTTGTTGACCGTTGTTATTTAATCCATTTCCTAATCCCAAGCTATTTTGAACAACACCTAAAACTTCACTGCCATGCAAATAAAATCGAAGTTGAATAGTTGGCAAAAGAGATGTATCTAAATAACTCGGCTCGCTCTCTCCTATAAAGCTTCTAAATTCTTGAATTATAAAAGGTCGAAATGTTTTATAATAATTAAGGTCTGTCACTTCAATTTCTTGATTTTGTAAAACTCGTTGATAACTTATTTCTTTATTTAAAGTAGTTTGTAAATTGTCTAAAACCGTAGCGACGGTGCTATAACCATTATAACCACTCTGGATTTGCACACCTCCAGCCGTGCATTCTACCCGAGAGATTAATTTTTCTAGACCATTTGGAAGCATTGTTCTCAAAAAATCAGCACCTCCCGGAATGGTAATATCAGCCTCGTTTGCTCGAGCTTCGCAATGCATGGCAAGTGATTTTAAATTTATAATGACGTTTGAAGGAAGATTCAAAGTTATTGTAGAATTATTTGTTGCGGTATCTTGGTTTGTAGTTTCAAGACGGAAATAATTCGTGCTATACCCGGAAACCTTTTGAAGAGCATATGCTAAACTTAATGGTAAAGACATTGTTTTATATATAATATATTAGTAACATAAATAAAAAAATTTAAAATTGTGAAAGTTCTTTAATAATTATTGACATAGAATAACTTATGCTTCCGTCCCTTGCTTCCGTGGGGGAAACTAAAGGTATAGGTCTATTTTTGGAGTCGGTCAAGACAAATTTTAATTCAGTCAATTGTGATCCTGAAATGTCAATAGCGAAATTGTCATTGGGATTTAAAAAATCTATAAAGTTTGTAGTCAAGTCATTTGGTAATAGAATTTTAGCAAAAATGTCACTAGCAATTAAAGAGGTGCTATCACTACTTATAGCACTTAAATTTGTAGATTCGACATTATTTGTGGGCAAAGATGATATTCGTAAATAAAGAGCATCATTTGTTTGTAAATTACAAGGATAATGACTTTCGAATATTGTGTCCGCTGTTTTTATTTCGAATAAATCAATTAATTGAGAAACATTTGATAAATTATTAGTTTGTCTATTTACACGTCCACCTAAAATTTCGTCGGCGTCGTTATATTTGCTTGGACCCATAACTTTAGTTTGTAGTTCAGCTTGTAAAGGATTGTTTGCATTGAATTCATTTCTAACTGAAAAAGAAACAAACTTAATATTCGGAACTGCAATTGATAAAGTAATTTTAAACTTATTTTTATAATCTACAGGGTTACCATTATATTCTACGGTAACCGTTCCGGTAAATCCAAATTCATTATCTAAAACATTTTTTATATTTGTACTTAAAACTGTTTCTAATTGAGATAATTCTGTGTAATTTGCAAAAGGAATTTCTACAGGGAATAATTTATCATCATTTGTTCTACCTATAAAGAATATTCCATTAAAATTATTAATAGTGTACCATGTTTTAGCAGCCGAAAAGGAATTCAAGACAACACGTAATTTACTTGTAGCTCTATAATTTAATAAAGCTGTAGGTATATTTACATCTATTCTTCGAGAATCACCTGCCGAATTTTCTTCACTATTTAAATATATAGTTCGTGATGAAATTATATTATTCATTATCTATACTAATAAAAGATTGATTTTTAATATTTGCTTCCGTGTCCCTAAATTTTGGTTTAGAAATTTCGATATTTCCATTGGCTAATTCAGTGTAATATTCGGTTCTATTTAAATAATCATCGACTATAAGTTCAATATGTGCTTTGGGAATATTTTTGAATATTCTTTCGGCTTCCACAATTTAAAGATCTTTTTCTATATTCATTTTAAATTAAATGTTCTTTTATATTTATTAATATTTTTTTCTAATAAATTGTAAGGTTTCAAAAAAAGTGTTCCAATCTGAGAATTAATACTATAGTAATATATCTTTACTTTGGAACTAACAAGTTTATGGATTTATTACACCGACTTTTATAGGTGTTGAACTATTGCCGTCATACTCGACATATTTAATTCCCTTTTTAAAATTACCTGAATTTATGTTTCTATTTTCATAACTTACTCCGGTTGTAGGCGAAAATAACTTTTTATCTTGCTTTTGTCTACCCGTTATTTTTCTAATTTTTTCGGTAATTGGGTCATAACTAGGGACTTTTTCTATATTTTTTTCTTCAATTGGATGCAACCCTAAATATTTCCGTAAATAATTCTTTTCTTCTAGACTCTCTTTAACTCCCATGGTATTCATAAAATCTGTAAAATTAATAGGGGGCGCTTCGTTTAACAATGCACCTTCTAATACACCTTGAGTCGTTCTAAAATAATGTTCATCTTTAGAATTTGTTGGTTGATAGTATCCAAAATAACCACCCATAACTGAACCACCTATAGCATTTGCGAAACCAAATCTAGATCTTGCCGTGGAAACTCTTTCGGTTTGGGGATAATTTTCGGTATACATTTGCTCTATATCATGTAATTTTACAAGATCATTTTCAGTTCCCGGTTTTGGATTGACATGAATAATTTCATAATTAGAATTTGGATGTGGGTTAATTCTTGCCGGTAATGAAACTAAATCTCCTTCCGTTGAATAAACATATTGTTTTTCCGTTGGTGTATTCGCCGGTTTTTGCAAGGGATTAATAGCTGGATTAAAATGATGACCTTCGACATTATATTTTTCAGCAATGAAATTGCTTTGTGCGGAACCGTTTGAGTGGCCAGTTACCGAAATTTTGTAATTATTTCCAAATTTTTTAAAAACATTTTCATATCTTTGGGATGCTTCGTTATATCTTTGAGTTGTGCGTTGTTTGCCTATAGTTGTTAATAAATTAACATACCAATCTTCTATATTTTTCATTCTATTAGGATCTTTAGAAATTGTTTCTAATTTGTAAAATTCAGCGTCACTTCCACGATATGCTATGATTACTTCTTTATTTATGGAATTAACTAATGTAACCGAATTTCGCCCACTTAATGTAGGGTCTATTTGAAAATTGCGAAGCTCTCTCATTATTTTATTTAATTTTGCTTTATTATCGTAACTAAATGCATATGCTGAATTTGCAGCCAAAGCATATTTTTTTTGAATGGGATTATCAAATTTAATTGTATTTTTTCCAAGAAAATTATTTATGGCTTGATTTGGAATATTTTTAAAATCTGCATGTATTGCATTCAATAGTTCAGCCGTTTGTTTCTTTATTTTTGGGGATGTAAAATCATTATTTTTAATTTTTGGAATTCTCTTAAAAGGCGTAGAATCATTGTTATTACTTTTATTATTTTCAAATTTAAAATCATTACTTTTAAAATTGGTGTCATCTACAATTTTCGCTTTTTGACAAAATATATTTGAAGGATTATTATCACAAAATGTATTCATGAATTATTAAATTAATATTTTGATTTTAATCTAAATTTCCGCGAAATTTTTTAATCGTTATTTGTAGTACGTGAACGTGTTTTTGCCGGTGAGAAATTTCTATTAGGTGACGTTGGGTTTCGTCGATTTACACCGGTAATAATATCTGTATCACTTGGTAAAGAAAACGATAATGCTTGTCTTAATAGTGGATTTACAACTGTCCTTGAAGAAGGACCAGATTCGCCTTGATTTTCGGGTGTGTTTAACGGAGATGGAGAAAAGTCTTCACGCAATCTTTTTAAACCTGAATTAATTTCTTCAGTGTCAATTTCACTCAACAATTCTTCTTCTTCTTCGAAACTTATTGGAGTAGATTGTGAAGACAACTCTTCTTGCATAATATATTTTGGAAAATCAAAATCATGCTTTAATTCTTTAGTCAAATGCATAGGATTTATAGGAGAATTTGTTAGATCAAAATAAAATAACTCTGGATTTGAACTAGGTGCGGTCATACTATAGCTTTTTTTAGAAAGATTGCCATAACTTTTAAACATTTTTTGAGAATTTGGTACTCTATTTGTTATATCCATCATTTTTAAACATTGTTGTTTGGTGTACGCGTCGGTTAATTGCGGTCTCATTTACAATTTGTTTAGTATAAAATAAATAAATAAATTTAATAATTTAATGTTTGAAATTCATAATGCAAACTGTTTCGATATTTTCCCTAAAATAAATGATAATTCCGTAGATTTATTTGTATTAGATTTACCTTATAACCAAACCGCTTGTAAATGGGATAAAGAAATAATTGATTTAAATTTATTATGGAAACATTTAAAGCGTATAGGTAAAGAAAAAACATGTTATATTTTTCTAACCACAACTAAATTTGGACATAAGATAATTGAAAGTAATAAAGCATGGTTTCGATATGATTTAGTATATTTTAAGAGTATATCTTTAGGATTTTTTCATGCAAATCAAATGCCATTGCGAAGTCACGAGATGATATATATATTTTATAAAAGACTACCTACATTTAACCCGCAAAAAACTCCCGGAAAACCATATTACAAATCGAGTGCAAATACTACTAATATATATACCAAACATTGTGCTCGATTACCGACCAAATGTGAAGACGGTTATCGATATCCAAAATCAGTTTTGAAATTTTCTAACGGAAATTACAAAAGTAAACATCCATGTTCTAAACCAATAGAATTAATGGAATATTTAATTAAATCATATTCACATGAAAATGACCTTGTTTGTGATCCTTTTATGGGTATTGGATCTAGTTTAATTGCTTGTAAAAACAATAATCGAAAATACATAGGGGTTGAATTAGATAGTGAGTTTTACAAAATTTGCATTGAAATATAAATTGTTAGAATAAATACATGGATATAAAGAAGATAGGTATAAAGAATGTGAGAGATTGTATAAACATAGATTAACATAAATTTATTTGTTTATTTACATAAAAGGTATTGGGTAGCGGGTAATGGGTTGTTTATAAAACTATATCAAAGATAGAATATCATTTTGTATATTTATTTATTATCATTTGAAAATGTTTTTAAAAATGCCCATTACCCCATACCCCTTACCATGATGAAAAGGATAATAAACAATCAATAATTGGCTATTTTCATTATCACAACAAGATATTAAAGATGGATGAGTTTAGGGTTTTAAAATTCTAGATGTACATAGCACTTTTCAATTTACGAATAGATTAGTTTATCTCTTTATACGGTCAAAATAATGAAATTCGCCTTCCGGACTCAAATAAAATTAGCCTTTCAAAACTTTCGGCACTTCTACTTTAGCTTTTGAAACTGATTCGGTTCTTAGTAAATCAAACATAAATTCTAGATATACATAGCACTTTTCAATTTACGAATAGATTAGTTTATCTCTTTATACGGTCAAAATAATGAAATTCGCCTTCCGGACTCAAATAAAATTAGCCTTTCAAAACTTTCCGTACTTCTACTTTGGCTTTTGAAACTGATTCGGTTCTTAGTAAATCAAACATAAATTCTAGATATACGTAGCACTTTTCAATTTACGAATAGATTAGTTGATCTCTTTATACGGTCAAAATAATGAAATTCGCCTTTGATAATAAGAAAATGCTATTAAACACACCTTATAATGTATGCTATATTTCAGTGAGAGTATTTACTTAACCAATAGTGATGTGTGCAAACTGCAAAAATATTCAAGGTACAAGTAACTCAACTATACTTAGATATATATCTATATATTATACTATTGTACAAAGTGTCTCTTACCACTTATTATCATAATACTATCTACTTATTTATCATTCTCTCTACCTCGTTTCTAGAGGGGTACAAAACTGCAAAACTATTTGTCAACTCTTCAACATTTTTCAGCCGATTGTGGAGGTCGGCATTGATAGCCTCAAGGCTTTCCACCTTGCTCTCAAGAATAGTGTTTTTTCTTGAAAGTCCGGTGTTCACTCTAGTCAAAACTTCAACTTGAGCCTTTAACTCTTCCATATTTTCCCCTAAACTTTCTACCTCAGTAGTGTGGTTCTCTAAAGTAGTTCGCACAAAATCGGAAGTAGCATCGGAGACTTGTGTAGGACGTTGTGCAAACTCCGATTTAAAGTTATTGAAAGTTTCGCAGTCAACAAAACCTTCAAGATGCCCCCAAAGCATTTCCCAGTATTTTGCACCTGTGACGTAGTGCCGCAAATACATTGAATCTATTTCAGAGTGTTTAACAAATATGTCACTAGGTTCCTCTGAAGCCTTTCTTTTGTTCCTTGAACCAGAAGCAGAACCGGATGCCGCCATATCTCTGCAAAACAACACAAAAAACACTCAGGAGTCCGGGTCTACTAGCTCTTCGTAATCGGGTAAACTATTTTCTATTTCAGTTGTCGAGGTTTCGTTTTTGACAGCCAGCTTTGAAACGAGCGACAGTCTGACTTTTTCGTGGGCGGCATTTTCGTTTTTTAGCTGGGCATTTTCAGTGGCGAGCTCAGCAAGCTTTCTTTCAAGCTCTTCCAACCGATTATCCATAGAAGTTTGGAGAGTAGGCGATTGTAAATGCTTTCTAGGCTGAGGTGGAGGAGAAAGCGACAACGCAAGCCGTCTCTGCGTGTTCCGATTACGCATTTCGGCGCGTTGTTGAGCAGAGTTACTTTGAAGGTCCTTTGCTTTTTGCAATGCCTGAAAAGATGCGTCGCTGGAGTGTTGGAGGGCTGATAGCGTAATTTTGTCAGTCACTTTTACTTGTTCCGCTTTTTGATAGTCAAGCGCATCTACAAACAGTTGACACAGGTCGTCACAAATCGGTGGGTAATCGGTCGGCTCAAAAGCTGTAGGCAAACGGATGTAAATAGCTTTTGAATAATTAACAGATACAAGTTCTTGAAATAATGCCCAGTGAGCGTAACTGCAAAAACCGTTCCAGCCGTTGGCTTTGCCTCCACAACGTTCGGTAATAAGTCTGCCCATGACGCGTTTTTTTATAACTATTGGACACCGGGCATTAGCAGTGCCTAACTCAGGTTTAGGGCGTGTGGGAAAAGGCGGAGTATATTCCCGATGAAAGTTGTAAAACTGCTCCGGATTTTTTGGGTTAGGTATGTACTCTTCTGGGTCACCCTCTATTGGAATAGGCAACTCATTTTGTTGCCCGCTTAACACAAGATCCTCACAGGCTTCATCATCAATAAACAGTGCCATAAATATTACCTTTTCAGTGAGCTTCTTGCTGCTCGTTGCTCTTGCGCCGCCAAAATGCCTTTGAAAAGCTTCGTTTACATTTCAGTTTGCATTTCATTTACCATTTACGATGGTACCATTTACGATTTACGTTACTTGCTACTTCAATGTCCAATGAGATTACGTTAAAATAAAATACACGCGTTTCATTGGCTTTTGAAGTAACGTAAATCGTAAACAGTACGTTCGTAAATCGTAAATCGTAAATCGCTCGATCGAGCGCGCGGTAGTCGAAACGAACGAAAGCCTCTTTTTACAATCGAGTCGCGCGCGCTGTCAGTCGACGGTGAAAACGAAGGAACTTAAAATTCCGCTACCTTTTTCCCTGGGAACTCTAGTATGACAGTATGACATGTATGACATCATATGACACCCCCTAGCACCGCACATGTATTATACGTAAAATTTTGCGAGGAATCTCACTGTAAAGTCAAAAAATTGAAAACAATTATATTTCATGTCGGTTTTTAGCCCTGAATATTATGAAATAGCCTATTTTATCGAAAAATGTCCATAAAAGTCGCAAAAAATTATTTTTCCAAAAAAATTCTTTCCAAAACTCTTTTTTATATCGAATATGAATTGCCATAAAAATTTTATGCAAAAATAATTCATATTCTAAAATTTTGGTAATTAATTTTGCCTTTTTTCGCTTTACGCTTAAAAATAATTCCAAAAAAATAATTTTATAATAATTTCTGAAATAGTTTATCTTACACAGAATCTCGCGCTGAAAAAGACTATGTCGGCAGAATTTTTTAGAATTGTGTAAAACTTTTTTAATTAATTGTTTTTCATTTATTCCAAAGTATTTGGGATAATAAATTCATTAAAATTCCTTCTAAAGCCACTTGGATGTGTGCTCTTTTTATGTAAATCAATAAATAAGAAGTCATGTGGATTTTGAATAGCTTTATTATAAACTTGGAAAAAGGTATCTTGATTTATTTCACCACTACATTCTTCCGCAATCTTTTCTAATTCTTTAATATTTTTATTTTTGAAAACTAATAAATGAGTTAAGTTACCTCTTATTGATTTATTCAATCCCATTTGGTTTGACGTGTAATTTTGTGTTGCAAATAATAAAGTAACTCCCAAGGCACCATTTTTTAATTTACCTTTATGACGGTGAGTAGTTACAAGTTGATTTAATTTAGCTCTTGGTAACATAATGTCATTTCCTTGTACGTCGTCAAATAATACCACAATAACCGGTTTTTTCCCATTATATTTATGTTCAGGTGGGTTATACATGGTGTCCTCAAATTCAATCAATAATTCATTTGGAATATCATGAATTGATTTAGTTTTATCTTTTAACATTTTATTCAATTTCTTCCATCTCTTTAACTTTTCATGATATTCTTCGTATTCTTGAGCTTCGGTGTCAAGAATTTCTTCTATTTTTTGGGGAGCTTCAATTGAAGGTTCCAATATATCTTCATTGTCCAAGGGTAAATCTTTAAAATAATGTGAATTATTGTGGTATGTAGGGCTCACCAAAATCAATCTATCTAAAGCATTATTCTTTTTCATTAATCTTAATAAATTAGAAAAGCTGCAAGTCTTACCTACTCCTCTTTTTGCCACTGCAAGAATAACGGCATGCATATTAATAAAATCACTGTCTGTATTTATATTGAATGCTCCACCTTTTGGTAGTTTAATTTCGTAATCTTTATTTTTTAATTTTTGAGTTTGTAACATTCAAGTTTTCTATTAATATTATAATTCAGGAAATAAACTTCTATAAGCTTTATCATAATGAGTATTTGTTTGTTTAGGTGATTGAGGGCTATTATCTATATTTTTATTATTTCTTTTTTTGGAAATTCTTTTCTTTTTAACTATAACTTCCGGTTCACTTTCACTAGAACTAGAAGTTTCATGTATTTCCTCAATAATAACTTTTGGTTTTTTCTTTGTACTTTTTTTATATTTCACAACTTCTTTTTTTACTTCTGGTTCAACTTTAATTTCGTCTTTTTCCGGTTTCCGGTGATTTTTTATTACTTCTTTTGCATCTAATATTTCTTTTTGATTTTCAAGATCTTTTGCAATTTTGATATTTTTCTTTTCTTCGGCTTTCAATTTTCTTACTTCTAAAGCTTTCAATCTTGCATTTTTCAATCTTTCTAAAGTGGCTTCATCTGTAATTTTTTCACCTTTTTTATAACCCATTATTTATTTTTAATTAGAATATAATAGATATAAAAAGAAATTAATATTTCTAAACATTATTAGTATTTTCTTCTTGTTCTAATATTTTCCTCTTACAATTTATACAAGGTGAATTTATAGTTTCACATCTCGAATACCTAATACCGGTAAATATTGCGCCTATAATAAGAATAATTCCTGAAACAAATGCTTGAAAATCACATGAATTGTTTAAAATATCCATTTTTATATAACTTAAACAATTTAAAAATATTTTTGGTTATTATATTATATCCAATATATATGGAGAAAGTTATTTCAAAGTTTGGAAATACTTATTATAAAAAATCGAGTGAAAAGAATAATTTAGATGTCGCAAAACATTATAAAAATAATAAAGATAAAGTTTTAAAACAACGTATCTTAAATTTACGAATCAAAAGAGGTTTGCCCATCAAAGCAAATTCAGTCAAATTATACAATATCACTATTGATGATATGATTCAAGCTTTAAAAAAATCATCATTCGACATACCTAAACAATATGAATTATTAACACAATACTCAAAATTATTGTAGATTTTGAGTGCAAAGTATTAACCCAATTGAGCTTAAAGAAATAATCTTATATATATATTATAAAAGCCACTCCCATGTCCAAACTTAACACCTCAAATATCAAATTAACACCTACACAATGGAAACTTTTAAACATTGAAATGAAGGATGCAAAAACTAGAAAAGATTTTGCTGATTTACAAGATATTTTTGAAAGTTTTAAAATAATAAATGGAAGAAAAAAATCTAAAACATTTATTACAAAAAATGATTATGAAAAATCGTTAAAAACAAAAATTAAAGATAAATACAATGGAAAATCCGAAACTTTCAAAAAATACCGTGAAATTTCACGAAAAAATATAAATAAGAAGAAAAATGAAAAGGTTAACAAATTTGTAAATAATGTAAAAACTGATATTAAAAATATCAAAGAAATTAAAAAAACCAAACGCACCGAGTATATTGATAAATTTAAAACTAGAAAAGATATCTACGGTCCAATCGATTTTAATCTTTTTGAAATAAAAGGTTTACGGAGATTTGTTCCCGAAGCATCAAGTGATGACAAACAATTGATATCCTTTGAGTTACAATTTGAAGATAACTATGTAATAAAAAATGATGATATTTATTTAGGATATCATCCTGAAAATCTACAAAAAGCTATAGAAAAAATAGCTCAAAGTGAAAAATTAAAAGAACATGGATTTATTAAAAGTATTACTCTTTTCGTCCACACCGTTAAAGCTATTAAAGGTGGTTCGGCGAATCCACAATCAAGAAATAAAGAAGAACGATTCAAGAAGAAAAGTTGTATTACATTGAACAACACTAATAATCAATGTTTTGATATTTCTTTAGCTATTTTGCAGCATTTACATTGTAAAGATACCAACAAAACATTTTGGAAAACGTTAACGCACGTTAAAAGACCATCAACTCGAACAAAATTGGGGAATGAAATTAGAAAATTAGTTGGTATCGACCCTCGTAAACAAATTGATGTTTTGAGAGACACTCCAATATATGAGAAAGCATTGAACGCACATATTGTCGTTTATCAAGAGCATAGTGTTGTTGGACAACGTAAAGTTTATCCTAGTGGTGACAATCAAATATTTGATGATGACAAAAATGTATACTTTATATGTTATGACGCTGAACAAGAACATTATGAACCAATTACCAACATCGTTGCATTTTTAGATACTCGTTCAAAATTATGTCCACGGTGTTTTAGTACTAAATGTATGTTTAAAGATAAGAAAAATCAATACAACAAAAAATTAGTGAATAAAATATATTGTAAGAAGTGTGAACGATGGTTTTTTAATAATGATTGTTATAACCACCATCTAAAATCTACATGTGATAAAGTGCATTATTGCAAAGAATGTCATACACATTATGAAACTAAAATTAAACATATATGTGGTCATTCAACATGTAAGAATTGTGAAGATTATTGCGACTTAAATCATCATCAATGTTATATTCAACAAGTAAATAAAAAGGACCCAATTGAAAAACTTGCCTTTTTCGATTTCGAATGTACACAAGAAACAAAATATTTAAATGAAAAGACTAGAGAGTTTCATTATAAACATCATATGAATTTAGCAATTACTCAATATTTAGATGACACAAAAAATCCAAAGAGTCATGACAATTTGGTCGAAGGATTTGAACATCATGACATGCATTCATTTTTGGAATTTCTATTTAGTGCAAAACATAAGGGATACACCTTTATTGCACACAATGGTAAAGCTTATGATTTCTTGCTCATTTTTGAAGCAATATTAGTAATGCATCAATTCGATGATAGTAAAAAAATGCCAGAAATTATTAGAGTTGGGAATAAAATAATGAAGTTGACCTATTTAGGAGTCACACTAATTGATAGCATAAATCATTTTAGTTGTGGTCTTGCAAAGTTACCAAAGACATGGGGTTTAGAAAATGACGTAGAAAAAGGCTATTATCCACATTTATTTAATAAAAAGGAAAATTGGAATTATACCGGAAAAATACCTAGTAGACACTATTTTTGTCCGGAACAAATGAAATGTGAAGATAAAGAAAAATTCGATATTTGGTATAATGAAAAATGTGATGACAAAGTTTTTGTTTGGAATAATAAAAATGAATTACGAAAGTATTGCTCAAACGATGTTTTAATACTTCGAAAATCATGTTTAGAATATCGTAGTGTATTGTTGGAAGCATGTGAAACCGACCCTTTCAACTTTATGACCATTGCATCAACGGCACAACATATTCATCGAAAAGACATTATGCCTAAAAAAAGCATTGGATATTATAGAATTAAGAAACAAAGTAAAGTGTGTGCTGAATGGATCAATTATTTGGAACATTCTAAAGGTATCAAAATAATTAGAGAATATAAAATTCCAAAAACAAACTTCATAGCGGACGGTTATTGCGAAGAAACAAATGAAATATTCGAATTTAATGGTGATCGATTTCATGGAAATCCTGCAATTTACAACCCCAATCAAAAAGCAAATGTATCAAGAGACTCTAGTATTACTTTTGGAGATTTAGATAGAAAAACGAAAGAAAAAAAACAAATAATACAAAATTTAGGATATATTGTTGAAGATATATATGGGTGTGGTTGGAATACATTAAAGAAAATAGAAAAATCAGTAATTGACTTTATGAAAACTTACAAACCTGATCTTGTAATTAGAGATGCATTTTTTGGAGGTAGAACAAACCCTGAACAATTATATTGGAAAAAGAAATTTGGTGAAACATTGAGATATCTAGATTTTACTAGTTTATACCCTTGGGTTATGAAGTATTGCGAGTATCCTATCGGTTTTGACGAGCAATTTAAAAATGTTTCGGTTAAA
>LGRX02002625.1:0-25856 GCA_001247695.2 Cymbomonas tetramitiformis | reverse complement strand
GTTTGACGGCGTAGACGAGATGGATCAGTATGACAGGGACAGTCACGCGCTTGACAAGGCTGACATCAAGCTTTGCTACACTGGTGGCAAGAACGAGGATAGGGCGCTTTTTATCAGGCGTTTCGTTGAAATGGTGGGAAAAGTACAGCGGGTTCACGAGGCCAGGATACGCAGGCATATGAGGTCAGCGGCTTTTCATGCGCTCAGTCCACAGGCGAAGAAGGCTTTCGTTGACTCCAAACCAGATTACAGATCGTTATGGGACAGTTTGCCTTCGTTCCTAGCAGGGGATGATCATTCTACCTCAGTCGCCTATGACTGGTGGTGCGCTGCATATACCTGAAGGATGGCCTCATGGCCTCTCATGCGTGTCATGTCTTGAAGGATCTCACCACGAGGGACTCTTTCCAGGGCTCAGTGCGCTGCGCACAACCTCCTTTCCATGAGCTGGCGCCAGGAGCGACATGGGCAGTCTGCAAGAGGTTCCAGGAAGGCGATGCTGATGGTGAACTGTCTGAAGAGTGGGAAAATGCAGTAGTTAGTGGAAAGAGAGGGAACCTCCACTAAGGGCCTCACAGGGACAGATGGCACGGAGGATTCTCACTATTTTTGGGCCTTGAGGGCTTTCGTTGCAGAGCTCGAGGCCAAGTTCTTAATGAAGGGCACCAAAGAGAAGGAGGATCTGTTGGTCGCTAAGTCGCAGACCACTGAGCAAGATGGCCTCGCCTACGTGAAGAGCTGTCGCCGCAGGGAGTCAGCGCTCAACGCTGGCAAGATGGTGGAGGACTCCATCGTTAGACAAGACATCGAGGAGTGCATCAAGGGACTTCGTATTAAGGAATACCGAGATCGTGTATCCGAGCAGCTGCGAGTCAGCCATCCTGCCCCCAACAAGGTCACGTGGGAGGACTTGGAGGTCATCGTGGAGGTTCATTCAGGATAAGCTGAAGAACGATGCTGAAGCATGGGCTCTGACACTACAGCAGGAACTCGTCCGCAGGCTGACCTGTGTGTACTCTTGCTACGAGGCCAGGCAACTGGGGCTTGACCTGGCCGAGCTGGTGTCCTCCATGAGGCGCTCCAGCTCTGCTCGTAAGGCTGGGGACAGACGCAGGGACCCCAAGAAGAAGGAGCCAGCACAGCCTGGTGGTGATGATGCTAGGAAGCCTTCGAGGGAGGTGAACAATGCGGAGCGGCACAAGCCCACTTACGGCAGGGTCCCACCACCTGACGCTTCGAAGGAGTTCCAGTGCGACTATTGCTTCACGCGCTTGCCCCACTCTCCAGAGCGTTGCTACACTGGATGTCGTGATGCCCGAGTGCCTCCAAACTTCCACAAGGACCGGCAGAACTCGAAGTATCCGAACGAGGTCAAGAACGCCCAGATGCGTGCCTACAACATCGCGCACCGCTTCGAGAACCACAAGATGGGGATCACCACGAAGGAGTGGCTCAAGCTGCCGGAGGCCAAGCAGACGCAGCAGCAGCAGCAGCAGCAGGTGGCAGCCAGCGCTGAGGTGAAGGAGAAGCTCGCTGCAGAGTTGACAGGCTTGCAGACAGGAACACCGGCCAAGGGAGGCAAGGGCGCTGAGGCGCAGGCCCAATCAGAGGACATCGATGACGAGGCTGAGTACCACTCCAACTTCAACCAGCAGGCGGAGTATGAGGAGGACGATCGTGACTGCCTCACTGGTGAGGGGCTGGGGGACAGTGACTGCTGTGCTGGTGTTAGCCGTACACCAGAGCTCCAGGCCAGGGCCGCAGTTGCCCTGGGCAGCACTCAGAAGATGCAGGGCTTCAAGGTCAAGACGCCTGATTGAGGAGTTCGACAAGGCTGCTCAGGTGCCCAGAGCCGTCCCACCCAACGTCCTCAGCAGGAAGTTCCACCTGCTGGCGTCCAACCTCCGCAGCTCCATGCGGACTTGCTCGCAGATTGCAGCAATCTTAATATCCCAGCGCGCCATCGACCTCCCGAAGGACATCGAGAACCTCCTGGCCCTGGAGGAGCTCATGGGCAACGAGCCGGAGAGCGCGGTTGAGCAACCCACCGAGGTCAACGAACACGAGCTTGAGGACATGCACGCCACGGTCGTGGTGCAGGGGGTGGAAGAGGAAGCAGAAAGCGCAGAACGCCAGGTGGACGAGGAGTTGCCGCTGGACGAGATGCCCGACGGTGGGGTCGACAGTGTCACCGCCCGGTGTGCAGCCGCTGCCTGCGTGAACGACCTGGGGGTGGTCGACTTCAGCGACCATGGACATGTCCGGGCCGGCACCATCAAGACCCGTGCCTACGACTCGTTGAGGGAGAAGATGAAGCAGCACCTGACCGATGAGCAGGTGCTGCTGATGACACAGGTCCAGCCCATCTGCAAATTGCAGAATGCCACTCTGTATGAGGGCCTGGCGTTGGTGTCATCCGGTGGTGAGCTCATGCTCTATCGGGCAATCCTCATGGACACCGGCGCCAACTGCAACATCATTTCCATCACGGTCGTGAGGCGACTGGGCCTCACGGTGTACGAGGCCAGCACCGGCGCCAAGGTCACCAGGTGTGACAACTACAGCCCCACGAAGTTCACGCATTACTGCCACGTGGACGTCATACTGGCTGCGGGCACACCGCACATGACGCTTCACCGGCTACACGCCTTCGTGACGTTCGAGCCCGAGAACTCTTGGGACCTGCTGATAGGCACTGGGCCGCTGAAGAACTCCCTGATGATTGACATCAAGCTTGGGAGTGCCGTGGCCGTGTCGCATGCGCCGTCAATTCTGGGTATGGATGCCCAGGTGGTGCTCCCGTTGGTGGACATGACGCCACCCAGGCGTCCCAACCTGCCCAGGCGATTGGACCCGGCAGTGTGCTTGACGACGGAGATCTTTGGACAAGAAGTGGCGTGCGAGTGGCCGAAGCACCCACCTCCGAGCGCGAGGGAGGAGAGGGTCGCTGCTTCTGGTGTACGCCCTGAACACATTGACGACAGTGCGGTGTCGCCATTGGCGTCACCTGTGCCTTCGCCGAGAGAGCTTGGTGAACTCCCACGACCTCGTGTCAGCACGCACGCGGAGCTGCAGCAGCAGAATCGCATGTGGACGTGCCCCCTTGACAGCCGCCGGACGAGTTCCTTGAAGCCACTGGCGCCTGCCGTCCAGGCAGAGTCGGAGCGCTTGCTCGAGCGATTTTATGGTGACCCGATCCCTTGGGAGGGTAGAAGGGTAAGACGGTTCGTGGAGGGCCGGGATCACGATGTCCCTCTCGACTACAAGTGGGGGGATCAGAGGCTGTACTATATATACCGGGACTCACAGGAACAACATCGCGCGCCTCTGCCACATCCTCCTGCGTCCCGCCCAGGACATGCCGACCCAACCTTCCGAAGAACATGTCTGCGTGGAGTTCACGCGATGTCGTGAGCAGAAGTGGGTAACGAGAGACCATCTGATGTTTCCCAGTTGGTTGTGCGTGGACCAGAAGCTGCAGTACGACGAGGAGAAGGACCGCTGGTAGTTCGGCGGCAGCTACTCGACGCACATACCGTCTACTCCCGGCAAACATAGCGTCACCATGCCTAAAACGAGTAGTGACTCGAGGCTCGACTTCAGCATGATCAAGACGCTGCAGGACAAGGTCCAGGCGCTGCTTACGTACCCCAGTGGTGAGGTCACTGGAACCCTCATGTGGGATCTGGAGAAGCGCGCCTTCTGTGTTCAGCCGAGCACGGCCACGCAGTACCTCGACTTGATGCACTGCACGTTGGATCATGCGTTCGTGTTCAATGGCGAGGAGTTGCTGCAAGAGCTCCAGCTCCCTCACTGGTACGAGAGCACTGGTGTCTGGGCATATCAGCTGCTCAGATACCTTTGCCCAGTGGATGTGGAATCCCTCACGGATGGTATCTTCCAGCGTTGGGCTAGGTACGGCCAGCCAGGAGTGGCTGCCCCTGGAACTGATCCCGTTGGATTCCAACACCAGATACTACCCAGTGGAAGATGGCCTTGGTGGACCCGGCAGAGTGTTCGCCGAAAACGCAGCTGCCCAGGAGTACCTACGCTTGGGGGAGAGCAGGAAGATGCTCAAGTGCGTGAACACCGAGCAGGAGGGGTACGCTGCGATCAGAGCAGATGCAGCACACGCAGGCCACCACCACCCCGCAACACGACGGTCACCAAGCGAGTGCCGACTCAGCCTTCGGCGCCTGCCGCAGGGGCAGGACCATCTCGAGCAACCGCAGGACCATCCCGGGCGACCGCTGGGCCGTCTCGGGCCAGGTCCCTCAGTCATGAAAGGTTGACACGTTCGACGTCGCCGCCGCGCAGAGGCTACTCGCCGACGCCATCGCCTGTATCCAGCGACAATGGGCTGGTGGGCAGTCCTCGTGAGTCATCGCCTCCACCCGCTCGCGCCGCAGCAGCTGGACCCTCGAGTGCGGCCGCTGGCCCTTCTCGTGCCAGGTCGCCGCCCGCATCACCTGCTTTGTCCAACGAGGGCTCGTGGGCGAACTCGATCAGGGTCCCGCGTGGTGCCCGAGCACGTTCCCCGGGAGACGCGCCTTCCACACCTGCGAGTCCGGCTCGGACGCGGCAGCTGTCCCCGTCTCCGACGAGGGCGCCCCCATCCCCGTTGGGGTCGGATTGGAGTGCCGTACGGAACGCCACGAACGTGTCCGACAGCTCATCGCACGAGTTTCTGATGGCTACTGCCCGGTGGTACTAGTCATAGTACCAGAATCGAATCTGGTACTATCACAAGTACCAAAACGCTAGAATTCTTTTTGATGTCCTCCTCCATCCTGATGGTGATATCCATGATATACCATTACCTTAACGACCCAAACTGAGTTGTATTATGCCCCATTGGTCCATAGGTTACGTGTAGCCCTCCCAGTGGATGCATATTGCCAACAAGGTGGAGTTTCGTGTTGCACAATGGTGCCTCACTTGTCTTCGAAATCATGGCGCTACTTTCGGATTTCTTTTTGAACAGACTTGGGATTCTATTCAACCCAGCGATGGCTCAAATTGAAGCTGTATAACATGGCCAATGATGGATGTGAGCATGGGGCAGTTGGCATACTGCCCGTCGCTGAAACTGCGACATGCTAAACATCCCATCTCCACCAAATGGTCCAACTCAAGATTCCTTAAGTATGAGGGCTATCGTCGATTTTGGAGCCTAGTCGTGGCACTAAAGCTACGAAATAAGTATATTATAACGTCGGATCGCCTCACCAGCGTTTATGACATCAAAAGTAAACCCATATATCGATTTTTCAAGACCTTTACATGCATGAGAAGTTGCCGTACTTGGACTCTACACATGGAACTTAAGTACGAAACCGCTCCCGATATTACTACAAAAAATGCTGAGAGGCCATTTTATCACACCCTTGGGTGTTATCGAATCCCAATACTGGCGTTAAAGACGTTCAAATGGCACAACGCATGACGACCACTTAGGAAACATCTCAATAATGAAATTTGACATTATGCATGCCACCTCGTGGCCACATAGCGTGCCCTTTTAAGTCACCGCGCGCTTGGTACTTGTGACAGTACCAGAAATTTTAATTAATTTTATGGCGTTACACCCCCCAAAATCACACCGCACATACACATACCTAAAGTTCACGAGAGTACATTTCAGCATCAATAACAATTCAAAAGGGTCCTAAATGATTTTTCAAAACCTTCATGGGACTCATACACCCCATCAAGTGCCCATAATAAAGCATACATTTTGGTACGTGTGACAGTACCATACCACCGGGCAGTAGCCACTGACTGTGGAGGGGGTGGAGGCCTTGAAGAGCCGCAGCAACCTCACTGTTTTCATGGTGAAGTTTGGCGCAGACCGCTGCCGGGACCGCCCTGTCGTGTATGAGCTGGGTGTGTGCTATAGCCAGCGAGGACTCCGGCTGCGTGAACATCCGGGGATCTCCAGCAGCGTCGCACGACAGCACGACAAGACGATTTCCTGCGCGCAGCGAGGCTGGCGCCTCCCTCTGGGGGGACAGACAGCGTCTTCCAGTTTGGTGGAGGCGGTGGGGTCGGCCTATGCCGACCTGGTGAATTATGGGTCGGTACGTAAGGATCAGCATGCGAGGAATATCGTGATGTCGCTGTGCGCTTACGTGGCGCAAGGGTCCGCGCATGTGTTGTGCTGCAGGGAGCACCCGCGCGCCAAACCGGTTTACTACATCTTCGAAGATCATACACGGTGTTTGCGGTGGCACACTCAGTTTACAAATGAGTACCTCATGCGGGACGACCGCAAGTTCACGCAGATGCTGTGGGGGTCCAGGGAGGTGGCAGCCCCCTGGGTGCTGAAGGCGCTGGAGTCCCTTGAGGCGCGCCTTTATCCAGCGGCTGCGCCACCCGCGCTTCAAGCTCGAGTGGCGGTGAGGCCTGAGCACGTGGACGAGTTGTGGGCGAGCAATGTGGACGAGGTCCGCGACCGCCCTGCACGTCAGCAGCGCCGGCCGCCTGGCAGTGTGGTTGGACGGGAGCTGAGGGCGAGCGCTGGTGCGCGCGTGTCTGCTCCTTCTGCTGGCGGCCGTGAGGCTACCCCTCGTGTCGCCCCCGCGCCGAGAGCGTCCCGGCTGCCGGCCAACCTCACCTCGCGGTGCCCGCCTTCCCCGCCGCCTTCTCCGCCGCATTCGGTGTGCAGTGCTGTGACGGAGGCATTTGAGCACCACACGCAACGACGACGCGAAACGCAACGACGACGAGCGCGTTTTCATCAGGGCTTCCCGGGCGCAGCGGGAGGGCGGCCCTGATGAGCAACCGACGCAGGCTGTGGCCGTGGGCTGCCGGCACAGGCGGTCCGCATAAGGCCGGGTGTCCTGCGGGCGTGTATCTCGCTTGCAGGCAGTGCGGTGGTTTGGTGGTGGCTGGGACAAGGTCCCATGCCCATGGTCGCCATTTGGGCAATGTTGGAAGCAGTGGCGTGGCGCCTGTCGTGGTGCCCTTTTCAGGTCTGGTGGTGGCGCTGCGTGGCCTCGCTCTGGGACTCGCTGCCGATGTGGTGGTCGATTGCTCGACGTTATCCCCGTCGTGCGTGCTATGACGTTTGGGTCCTATGGGCCCTCGCCTATGCCTGGTACGTTGGGCTCCTTATCGTGCGCGCCACGGGTGTCTATGCTGGCGTTCGCCGTGTTCGTGCAGAAGGTTGGGCAGTGGTGCCCCTCAGGGGGGTGGTCATTTCCCTGGCATACTGGTCGCATTGTGCTGCGGCCCTCCTCCTTGTGGTCCTCGCCTAGCTCTGGGTCTGCGCTGGTATTTATGCTGAGGACGTGGCGCACCACACTTCTTATGCCGTGGACATCCCTCTGGGCGTACATGACGGCCGAGGTGGTCAGGGGTGGACTGTTCCGTCCTTGCGCTGGTCCCAAATTTTCTTGCTGGGCCGTGTGCGCCTGCCCGCTTTGCCGGCCAGGTTGGATAAGCCTCGCTTTGCGGCGCGATGGCCGATGGGCGCAGCTTCGGCGCAATCTCCAGCTGCATCGCGTTGCGCAAGCCGCCTACCTGGCGCTTGTCCTTGCGCTGGTGGTCTCCACTGCTGCTGGTGGGAGTTCTCGCTTGGCGCACGGGGGGTGGAGAGTAATGGCGTGCTTCTTCGCCTCGAACTCGCCGGTAGCCGCAGTGCGGTTCAACAGAATTTTGCGATTTTTTCTGCTTTTGTGCGGAATCCTGTGGGTCGCTGGCAAGCTGACGGAGAGCGTGCCTGCGCATGGTGTCATGTCACCCACACGGAGTGCCTGGGGTGCGTCGCCCTGCACTTCTTGGGAGGCTCAGCAATCGTCGAGGCAATGGGAGCCGGGCTGGGAGGCCAACGTCGCGGAGCAGGATGAGGTCTTGCCGTACACCGTGCTGGACGAGCTTCAGCCTCTGGGTGACACGACTGTGACCAAGGACGAGGCAGCGTGGCTCGACACGGAGCTCAATGCCACGTTTGGAGGACATCCTGACTTCAAGAAGGAGCACTGGGAGGAAATGCGAGCTGTTCTTCGCAGATGCAAGAGCACTTTCGCCAACAGCCCTCACGACCTGACAGGCTACAAGGGCAAGGCGGAGCATAACACGTTCTCCATCCCTTTTATAGACGAGTCCAAGGCTGCTTACCGGAGACCCAGGAAGTACAGCCCGGGCGAACAGGAGATCATTGACATCCACTGCAAGGAATTGCTGGAGTATGGCTTCATAGAGCCTGCAGCCAAGCATTGCAGACATGCGAGCAACGTCGTCGTGGCTGGCAAGAAGGATCATGAGACTGGCCTGTGGACCCAGACGCGCTTTTGCGTGGATCTCAGGGGCGTCAACCGACATCCCCTCAAGGACAACACTCTGCCACATCGACCAGAGGAGCTCTACCAGAAGGTTGCGAAGGCCAAGTTCAAGACCACGCTGGATGCCACCAAAGCCTTCCACCAGATTCCTATGGCTACGGAAGAGGACAGGAGCAAGACGGCGTTCTGGTGGAAGAACCAGTTGTATCAGTACACCTCAATGCCCTTTGGGGCTGCTGGAGCAACATCTGCGTTTGTGAGAATCATGGACTACGATTTACGTCACCTGCAGCATTGCACGGTGGCATACGTCGATGACGTAGTGGTCTACACGGACTCCACGCCTGAGCAGCATCTGAAGGACGTCGAGGACGTGTTACGCACGTTGGGAGACGCTGGCATAAGACTGTACGCAGGCAAGAGTACCTTTGGTGCAGCCACGGTGGACTTTCTGGGTTACCGCATTGGGCATAACTCCATTGGCGCGCAGGAAGCAAAGTGCAAGGCCATCCAGGAGCTTCCGAGGCCCCAGGACAAGACTGGGCTCCGTTCCATCTTGGGCATGATGAATTACTATAAGGGCTTGGTGGGTGAGCCAGGGGGGCCGAATTACTCTGAGATGGCCCGCCCTCTCAACGACCTGCTCAAGAAAGAGATTACCGATATCAAGGGAGCTTGGGGGAAGGAGCAAGACCAAGCGCTTCAGGACCTGAAGGACTCGCTCTGCTCTGGGAGATGTCTGAGGCCTATCGATTATGACAGGCCCCTCATATTGTACACCGATTGGAGCACCTATGGCATTGGCGCAGTGCTGGGCCAGAAGGACGACGATGGGAAGGAATACATCTGCATGGCAATCAGTCGATCCTTGAGTAAGACAGAGAGGCAGTACGCCAGCTTCAAAGGTGAGATGCTTGCAGTGGTGTGGGCAGTGCGCACGCTGAGGCAGTACTTACATGGCGTTCACTTCACGCTGGTGACTGACCACTCACCACTCACCACCTTGATGGAGAAGGCTGACCTTCAAGGACAGCACCTACGCTGGGCAATCAGCTTGCAGGAGTTCGACTTCACGGTGCAGTATCGCCCGGGAGCCAAGAACAACAACGCCGACGTGCCGTCTCGCTATCCACTACCGTCCACGACAGACGAGACTGGAGCAAGGCATGAGAGGGAGAAGGTGACTGCGCTTCACGCAGGCGTGGGGGAAGTTTGCACGAAGGACTTCTGCGACCACCTGTGCTTTATGCTGGCTGGGGACGCTTCCCCAGGGGAAGAGGCTACGCCAGAGGTGCAGGTTACCAACTACTGCAAGATGGCCGCCGTGGAGCAGCTGGGCACGGGACCAGTGCACCGTTTATTCGATTTGCACCATCAGGAGGAATTGGAGTGCAATCACGGGGACATGTTCGACACAGACCTACCCGAGCTGGTGATCGACTCTGGGAGGCTAGCGAGAGCGGCTTGGAAGGCGCTGAGCTTGGTGAGACCTACACGAGGCACGCATGGCGAAGGAAGTCCCGCTGTGTACAGCAATGAGTACTTTGAAGGCGAACGCATCTTGAAGCCTGAGAAGGTGGACACCAGGGTGCTGGGCAGACAGTTCTTCTCGCAAGCTCGAGAGGAAGGCGTGGTGTGCTATGAGCCATGTGGAGGCCTCTGTGCTGGCCTAGAGATGTTGCTCCGCAATGGGATGAAGGTGGATCGGTACCTGTATCAAGACATATCACCGAGCAGTCAGACAGTGGCCAGAGCCAGGTGCACGGCGTTACTGAGACGATATCCTGACCTCATCTCGCCCAGTGCAATAGAATTTGGGGCCCTACCCCAAGATCTGCACGACACGACGAGCGCCGATTTCATACGAGCAGGAGCTCTTCAAGGACGCCAGTGGGTCATGGTGTGCGGGTTTCCATGCCAGGATCTCTCCCCTGCTGGAACGCTTACAGGCCTGAATGGTAGGCACAGCAAATTATTTTATGAAGTAGTTCGGCTTCTGTCCACGCTGCAGCAGCTACAGCAGCAGAGGCCCCCAGGCTACATCCTGGAGAACGTTTCCCCGTTGTCGCACAGACCCGGGACCAAGATCAGGGACGAGGTGTTCCCGTACATTGCCAGCGTCATTGGCCGACCAGTGTTCTTCGATGCAGCACAAGCAGGCGCCTACGCACATCGATTGCGAGCGTACTGGAGTAACCTGTTCCAGATCCACCAGTTTCGCTCTGTGATGAGCAAGGTGGCGAGACCAGAAGAACGAGTCGTATCGTCAATCTTATGCAAGGGCTGGCACCCCAGACCAGTGATAAGAACAGACCGCGCGCCTCACTATGTGGTGAACGTGGTGGGAGAACCGCTGAGGGCTCTTCCCACCATCATGGCAACGCAAGGGTCGAGAGCATTCAGAAGAGCGAGAATGGGCACCGTGGTGCGCAACCATTACGATGAGGACACCGAGGAAGAATCCCGAGAAGTGAACCTCGACGAGAAGGCGCGAGCCATGGGCTACAGCGCAAGTGAGCTACGCATGGCTGATGGCCTGAACGACGTAGAATTGGCGAGCATTCTGGGCCTGGCCATGGATCGCAGGGCTATGGAACTGCTGATGTCAGTCGCAGAAGCAAGCAGGAAGGGGCTTCCTCACAGCGAGGAGTCCCCAGTGGCGGAGAATTCCCCAGGACAGCCTATCGCTGTAGACAACAACTGGGCAGACCACGCGAGGTCGGACCTTCAGCAGAGACAAGCTTTGCTGGCGGAATGGGTTGGAAATTCGAACGCATATACTCAGCAGGTGGCGAAGACCATGCGCCACCGTGACTGGGAAGAGAAGCTGCAGATAATGTGCTCACAAGGGCAGAAAGGGGCAGAGGGAAAATCGCTTTTGAAACTCCAAATTTCCTTGGATATTGTGATATATCTCGTGATATATGTCTAGCATATACACATATAATAGCTTAAAATGAAGGTCTCATGGGTTCCAACAACATACAGTAAACACTCATATTTAATGAAACAAGTCGGCACGGTAACAAAATCCAAAATCGTGACCCCCCTTGGCCAGCGGCGTGCTGATCGTTCATTCAGTATATCCATTTCAGCTCATTTTGGACCGAAACGAGGGCCCCAAAATATGTTTTTGTCGTGTCTCCTACCCCTGAACTCAACGTATAAATCAACAAACAAGGCTTGTAGACTAGGCTAGCTGCAAATCACAACATGGCATCCGCTACTATCACCATGGATCAGAAATACAGTAACTATAACTAGCAACTAATAATCTGTTAGATATATAGCTCTGGCACTAGTCGCAGTCGGAGCCGGAGTCCACATCGTCGATCACGGAGAGCTCGGTGTCACAAACCGCCAGCGGGCAGACAACCGAGCATGCATGGAGCGAAGCCTCGGCCGCAGGCGAAATCTGACCGAAGCACTTGTCCATGACGTTGGACTCGAACGGCGACTCGAATCGAGCCGGGTCGGATGCCGACACGGGGTAGAGCGGGGCCTCTGGCTCATCGTGTTGCGCAGGTGGTGGCACATCGCACACCACCGGCTGGAGGGCAAACCTGCCCAAATTAAGCGAGCTCTTCGTATTTTTAGGTTTTAGGGTTCATATTTTTAGCAGTAGCATCATTGGCTCCTGTAGCCGTAGCTGCAGACCGCAAGGTCGAGAGCGCACCACTTGCCTCGGCGAGGGCGTCTCTCATCTATGTTGTCGTATACGTGATACGCGTATAATCTCGGACCCCCGAAACACGTATAATACGCGTATAATACGCGTATAATACGCGACGTGTGCTGTAAGCCTTGTGTTACGTGTCAACACGTAAAATGGACATTTTACGTGAAAAGGTGAAATCCGTGAATCCGACGATCGATGGATCGAATGGCGCCATAACCGATAACGTGTCACGGACTCGCGGCCTGCCGTCGCGGCCCGGCGCGCTCGGGCCAGCTAGCGCTCCCACAAACACTCAAACCACAACATCGGAAGTCTAAATTGCATTAGCCATTACTCGAATAGTGAGTGTCATATTGTTAAACAGCAGAGGAAACTTGGCACAAATACTGCCAACGTATATACCTTCAAGTTACCTGAAGCTCAAGGCTTCAAGTTACTTGTGCGCGAAACGGGCAATTTATTTCTAAGGCAGATTTATTGGCTTTGGGTTTGGGTTCGAACGTACGCAAACCCAAAGATGCCAATCAGCCGAGGGCTTCCCGTGCGTTCTAGCGCACGAACCTTGGCACAAATACTGCCAACGTATGTATCTTTGAGTTACCTGAAGCTCAAGGCTTCAAGTTACTTGTGCGCGAAACGAGCAATTTATTTCTAAGGCAGATTTGTTGGCTTTGGGTTTGGGTTCGAACGTACCCAAACCCAAATATGCCAATCAGCCGAGGGCTTCCCGTGCGTTCTAGCGCACGAAACTTGGCACAAATACTGCCAACGTATGTATCTTTGAGTCACCTGAAGCACCCCAGGACAGCCTATCGCTGTAGACAAAAACTGGGCAGGCCACGCGAGGTCGGACCTTCAGCAGAGACGCGCTTTGCTGGCGAACTGGGTTGGAAATTCGAACGCATATACTCAGCAGGTGGCAGAGACCATGAGTCGCCACGACTGGGAGGAGAGGTTGCAGACCATGTATGTGCTCGCAAGGGCAATAGGGTGTGCAAGGACTTGGGGCGTCGGGACAGCGCTCAGGCACCAAGAAGAAAACCGTGGCAACATTATACTGTTGAGCAGTATATCCGCAGGCACAAAAGCCGTTTTATGAGGGAAACGAAGGTGAAGCCCAGCAGAGATGCACTGAAGTGCCAGCCTGGAGCCCGCCTGGTGAGGAGAAGGAGATGAGACTCCCCAGACTCACATGCACCACCAGACTTATGGAGTTGGTGGCCAGTGCCGCCGAGCAGCATGCCGACAGAGACAAGCATCGGGACATACATGATGATGAATTGTGCCTCAGGTGGCTGAAATCCAATGGCAATGCAGAGCTGCCAGAGGGTGAAGCTCGTCGAGTGAAGAGACGCGCAGTGCGACACCGATGGGACGAGGTTACCGATGAGATCTACATGATTACGTTATCGGGCAAGGAGGTAAGGATCCCGAAGCCTGCCGACCGCCTGGCATTGGTGAGAGAATACCACGCCAGGACTGGTCATTGGGAAATTAGACGTACCCAACACCTTTTGTGGCAGCGACATTGGTGGGCTGACCTCAAAAAGGACGTGGAGGCAGTGGTCACGCAGTGTGAGACATGCCAGCGGGTGAAGACCCACTATGCCAGGGAGGAGACATTCTTGTCTCCCTTAGCTTGGAGATCAAATCGTTTATGTATCGTTGGTCATTGGACTTGGCTTGGCCTTCGAGGAGGGTGACGAGATCTGGCAACAGCAGAGTGCTCATCATGACTGAGCACTATTTGCACCAGCTTTATAGTGTGCGTACCCATTCCCAATAAGGAGGTGAGCACCATCGCGGCGGCGTTCCGCAACAATGTGCTGGCTGTCTTTGGTGCGCCAGCTGAGTGCCTGGTGGATGGAGGCAAGGAGTTTGCGGGTGAATTTCAGCAACTATGCAGGGACTGTCTGATAGACAGGAGAGTCACGTCACCAGACTCACCAGAGGGCAATGGACTCACAGAACGGGTGGTACGCACCATCAAGTTCTGTTTCAAAAAGATCGCCCTGGAAAAGGGCCTCGACTATGAGTGGGACGAGCAGCTCTGGCCACTGGTGCTGAGTTACAATGCAGCTCGGCAGGAGTCTACAGGGGTGACACCGTTCACTCTGCTGTTTGCTCAGGAGGCGGTGGTACCGCCTGACCTGAAGCACGCACCCAACCTGGACTTCGATCTGGAGGTGTAAGAGGACAAGGACCACAATTCATAGTTAAAGACCTGTCACAGAGAGCTCAGGTGATGAGACGACTGATGGTGCACGCAGGCTGCAGCCTGGAAGTCGCACAACATCGAGATACCCTACTTTATGAAGGCAGAAGGGGTGCTGGATATGAGCCTAAACCACACCAGTTCAAGGTAGGGGACTTCGTGTACATCAGACAGAAGCCTCGCAGCGGTATGGAGGTAGCGACCAAGCCAGCCATCCTCAAGTTGGTAAAGATACAGCGGGATGGTGTGGTGGTGCTCGAGGACGCCGCCAGGCTCAGGGAGAAGAGTACTGTGCAGAGCATGCATTGCACCGTGTCACCTGCAGGTCAAGGATCAGTATGACTGCAGCGCAGCTGTGCCTAGCAAGCATCTGGCATGTGAAGTGTGCAGGAAAGCTGACGGGGAAGCGGAGATGTTGTTGTGCGACACATGCAACAAGGGGTATCATCTATGGTGCCTCACTCCAGCATTATCCGAGGTCCCCGAGGGTGAGTGGCTATGTCCCAGGTGCTCAGGCACGGGGATGCAAGCCGCTCACGCTGAGGTGGCAACCCAGGAGTCGAACGCCTCTCGCGTGTTGGAGGACAGACTGGGGATGAAAGAACAGCAGTTAAATGAGAAGTTGTCCACAGACATGCGTCTGCTGCCAGCAGATGTGGGTGCTCGTCGCGTGGTGAAGGGAAGCAGGTCTCAGCTGTGGGAAGCCCTTTCTTCCAGGGACATATTGCAGGAGGAGAAGGACTTGTTCCGCGGCATGCCAGATCAGGTGGATTGGGTCAAGCAGGACAAGCTCTCTGAGATGGTGATGATATTCATGCCTGGACATTGGAATGAAGGGCACCGGACTGTGTTGAGCAAGACGTACCGGGAGCAGAAGGCAAAAGCAAGGCAATTGAGGAATGCACCCTTGGTGCCTGCTTTGGCTGAAGAAGAGATTATTGAAATGCGAGGAGAACTGAGACATATGACAAAGGCCCAGGTGCGCGAGGCTAGTGCACTACAGTGGGGCATGGAGCTCATCATCACTGTGCCTTCAGAGGTGAGACGCTTGGCGACAGAGGTGGATTAGAAATCCATTGACGACGTGCGGGATCCATGGGCGGGAACGTGAGTCATCAGTGAGGTGATGATGAAGCAGTGGTCGCACTTGAGATTCATGAACAACGACTGGAACTCCCAATTGGGTTGGCCTGATGCGCGTGATGCACTTCAGCTTGGCAACTATCGTATTTGGAAGGAGAAGTATGGTGTCGGTGACGCAGTGATAACGTCTCACTGGTTTGCTGCGCTGGACCTAGCGTTTCCACTGACAGTCATGGCCAGTCGTGTGGTGGCACGTGTACATGTTCCCTCTTATTATTTGATAGACATGACAGAGAGCAGGGCGAGCTACTTCAGTCGATTGAGTCAAGCTGGACGTCTGCATGTTATTGGACATCTGGAACATGGACCTACTATTGGCCGCAGGTGTATGTGGGTCCTGGTATTCAAGAATCCTCTGGCGAGAGCCAGAATGCTGCAGGGTGGTGAAGATGATGGTATTGGTATGTTTACCTTCAGCCTGGGCAGGTTTATGGCAGATGGTGATACGACGCAATATGCGGAGCAAGCCCATATTTAGGTATGTGCTGCTGCGGGCAACAGCTACAGATGGGGGATGTGAGAAATTTGGGCTTGCATATGAGAGCCTCGCAGGTTATTTCAGAATATCAGAATTTCAAAAAATTTGTAGCTCTATGATTACTTGTTATGTTGGGATATGCCCTAATGTATTACGAACCTGAATGTTGAGAACGTGCCAGACAGAAATATATATGTGCGTGATTATCATGTGGGACTATCATTATTTGTCCCATCATATGCACGCGTTTGCGACAGCTGTAACAAACGCCGGCTTCTCATGGTACCGAAGCCGGGATTGTCCAGCTGGTGACAGGCGTGACAGGCGTGACAGGCCTTGCGCGTGATGACTGCTCAGTGGAAATGGTAAAGAAGACGTTGTCATTGTCATGCGACATCAGAAGAAGGAGAGTGTTTCTAGAAGAGATGATTATCAGAAAGCTGCCACTGACGTGTCAGCCAGAGGATGTGATACAGTAACATCATTAAAGCTGGCGAAGAATAGTAGCATCTGATTGGTAGATAAAGATTTCAGAGCGGAGAGCTGTTACAGCGATGCACAGATGTAACCTTGACTAGCGATAAGTAGCCAGGGACTGAAGGTCAGAGTCAGTGGACTCATTATTGTTTTGCTTTCGCAAGTGCCAGGTGTCTGTTGACGTCTCGAGTACTAGACTGCTAAGACAGCTCTGCTCAAGTTTTATACAATAATTCGTATTTTGGTGGTTTTATTATGATTTATTGATGGAAATGTTGCTGTTATCTTCATTCTTTTTCATGTGAGATATTTGGGCTTGCATATGAGAGCCTCGCAGGTTATCTCAGAATATCAGAATTTCAAAAAATTTGTAGCTCTACGATTACTTGTTATGTTGGGATATGCCCTAATGTATCACGAACCTGAATGTTGAGAACGTGCCAGACAGATATATATATATATGTGTGTGCGTGATTATCATGTTGGACTATCATTATTTGTCCCATCATATGCACGCGTTTGCGACAGTCCACATGCTCTTTTGAGCCGGTCGCGGAATCGTTCGTGGGGCCGGCGGAGGCATGCGAGCATCTTTCCATCGACGAGTTCCTGGCGGGCTCGGAGTTGGAAGACCCTGCTCAATCGACTTCCGAGAAATCATTCGTGGAGACACCGTGTTGTGCGTCGACCGACCGCCCACGACAGGTAATGAGGTGCGGGGCTCCGCCCACTGGCCTTCGGCCCAATCTACTTTTACGTGCCTGCTTCCTGGGACTTTTGAGCTTCAGCTTCGCCGGTGCGGCCGGACTCGGTGGGGCTTCGGGCGGCGGCGTGCCTGCTGAAGGGGCGCAGCCGACGGCGGTCCCTCCGCCAGACTACTGGAGGCTGGAGGGGTACTACGGCAGTGACCACAACCCGGGTCACGGGTGGACCTGGTACCCTGGGCCATCGTACCCGCAGGTGGTGGTGCCGGATTGGGCTCCGCCCTCGCCCGGTGGTGCTCCGCCATCTCCAGATTACGAGCCGGAGGATGTGGAGCAGCCCACACTGAACGGGGATCACGGCTCCGCTCGTGGTGGCGGTTTCTTCATTGACGACCGCTACGGGGTGGACATCACGGCCCCGTTCTATCGGGCTGGCAACAACAACATCGCCGACATCTTTACCCGACCTCTCCACCCACAAGCTGTCTTCTACGACAACCCTTCTTACTACTATGGCCTCGATGGCTAGTGCCCGAAGCTTCAGTCCTACCACAAGGACCGAAGCGAATTGGGGCTATATATAGGGTCCGTTTTTTCGAAAGAATATATCATATGAGTGCTTAGGGATCATTATTGGATGTCCCAACAATTATTTTGACCCTTGGTTGGGTGGTTTATTCGACGTAGATATGTTATTGCTATGTGTGAAGAGGTGGGGCTATTTTGCTGAATTTTAATTAATTTGGTCGGTCCTATCACAAGGACCGGAGTATGCTACCGTCGCTAGGACTTGGACAAATACCAAGTGTAAGGCACCTAAAACTGATCTCATAGTATATGCATGCACGAAAATCGATATTCCGCCTTAGGGTTTCGCACGCACGAGTGAACGATATTCATCAGGTGTGGCTTGCATGGAAATTATTTTAACACATCTCATAATGAAGGCTCTTGTCAATTATTAGCATAATATGCCACTTACTAGTCCGATTTTGGCTGGGCTAACCACTTGCGCCTACTCGTTCAATATGTATATTCATATAGAAATAGTCCTGTACTGTATCCCTTATCAATATCTCGATCACAATTGCCTTCTGGCATTACTGGCATTTGCCCTCTGCACTCTCAACAACTCCTCTTGAGTATGCTCAGCATTCGTGTGGGCGCGCTTCCTCCTGGGGGTATGTGCCATCCCTTTACGATGGGCATAGTGTTGGTGCAGTTCCCAGCAAGGAGAACGCGCTGTGTTGCACACCCAAGCAGGGCGGCCAGAAACCATATGGCACGTGTTGCACTTCATAGACGTACGGTAGGCCTTTCCGTCAGGTGCCTTGCAACCAGGTGCAGTACACCTCTCGTACACTGCTTTCTGTCCGTCTCGTGCGATAGGAACCTGGACACAGTTCGAAACGATCGACGGTGTGCTGGATGCGCTCGAGCTGGCGCGCTTGCGGTATCGTGCAGGCTTCGACGGTTCGTTTAAAGCAAGCAGAGCCGCTGCACCCTCGTCGTTCAGAAGAAACGGGTTTTTACAACACTCTTCAGTCAGGCTGTGCAGGAACGTGTCGTGAGCACTGACCTTCTTGCCCGCCTTCTGCTGAGCGTGAATGCGCTTACCATCGTCGTCAAAAAAGGTCCAAGAGTTTTCTGCGTTCACAGACATAACTCCTAGTAGCTCGCCAAAGTCTCTATGCTCCCGCTGCTGAGTGCGCCACACGTCGTGTATGGCCACTTTCCCTGTACGCTGGCGGTTGTGCTTGTCAATGTCAGAGTAGCGGGATCGGTACAGATTAGAGATCTGTACCTGCGGGCACTGCTTGACAGCCACCTCCTTCATGCCAGCAATGGTTGGGTGGTTTGTGGATGATCTGAACTCCCGCGTACCATCAGCAAGGGTAGTTGAAAACGAGGAAACCAGAAGCAAGGGAACCCCTTTGTCACCAGACTCCCATCCGCAAGCTCTGAGCTTTTTAGTTGACATGCGCCCTGGACCTTTATGTCCTAAAGCAACCAAGTTGCCGGAAATTCCGGCCTCTGGCAAGTTCACACTGGAAGTGTAAGCAGTAAAATCTCCGAGCTCCTGTTCGCGCAAACCGGCGAGCAAGCGAGGCTTGGGGAAAAACTTATGGGAGGTCTTGACGTTCAGGATCGAGTAAATGCCCCAGTCAAGAAGAAGTAAAGCTGTCTTCACACTCCCAAACCAAGAGTCGCCAATCAAGCAACGCCCCTTTCCCTTGAAGTCCTCCATCATACGCAGGACCAAGGTGGAAGTCGCACCGTACTCAGCAACCACATAATCCGTTTTGTTATCCAGGTCCTTGCCTTCCTGAAGCTCAAAACGAAAAAGAATCCTCGACGCGCAGTCTGCGATCGTCTTGAGCTCGTGCCCCATGGAGTCAGGCTTGCGCCCAACTTTTACCCATCCAGGAGACAGATACCTGCTGAGCCACTTTATCATGCTTTCATCAATGACAAGTATGTACCCAGGAGTAAAAACTCTCGCCCAATGCGTGTTCAAGCCATCGATAAAACGACGCGTTTTCAGGAAGGGATCGTCAGCAGAAACTCCCTCTGGGAGCCCACAGCCGTCAGCGCTCAAAGGAGTCGTGTACACAGCCTCGTCGGAGTACTGTACTCAGGCAGTGAAAAAACTCTAAGATGTGGGCAAAATCGTGCTTGGTGAGAGAGCTTTTACGCTGCAAGTCGTGGGCGATGTAGGTGTCACTCACAGCAGTCGAGTCCCAATATTGCTCGCGTGCTTTGCCTGGGTGCAAGCACATGTAAAACCAACACCCTAACCATGATACAAACAACCCTCTGTCGAAGTTTCTGTCATTGGTGATGAAAGCGTTGCCGTATTTTTTTCTCCAGACTTCTGCACGTTGGCACAGATGATGTCGACGAATTCCATAGGGAACCACACCAATAAATATTTCAGGAAGCGCGTGCTCTGTATAGCAGCCGGCAGTGTCGAGAGATCGAGTTGAGGTTGTTCACACCTTGTCCAACCATGCTGAGTGCGTTGGTCACGAAAACAACGTTCTGGCGTGCTCGACCATACAACGTCGTATTTCCCTGCACATTTCTCCGGTGGCTTCCCTCCAGATGCGACGGCCTCCTGCTGAGCTGGTTCGACACGGGGGTTACCACCAGGTTGCAACCGAGCACATCGGTGTGCAAGTGGCATATCCTCCTCCTCTGCAAAACGTGAAACACCGACACGCACTGCGAGTACCTCTCTGTATCTCGCTGCGTGAACGAAGTGAGGCATGACACACGCACTGCAAGCTCACATCACGCAAACCCACTGCTACCTACTTACCGTCTGAGCTGGTGTCTGGTTCAGATCCAGAAACATCACTGCACAGATCACCGTTGTCGGAGTCGCCTGATGCGTTGTCAGAGTCAGACAGCTCTGTATCGAGGTCCTCCTCACTGCCGCTTGGATGGTTGCCCTCGACACCATTAATGCTCTTACGCGTCCGCCTCGTCTTAGCAGTCTCCGTTTGCTGGGGAGCAACGGGGAAGTCTCCCACCAACCACGAAAGTTGTTCCCAAGATGATACTGCGTGCCATCGGAGAACGCTATCTCAAACTTATCCTTCCCGGCTTTCTCGTTGTAAACATACGACTTTATCACACCGTCGAAGAACTCAGGAACGTCGGATTTATGCCGTTCGCTTGCGGAACTCCACTTGGAGTTGAAGGCTGCAGCGTGTGCCTTCACTTCGCGTCCTTCGAGAAGCCCCCCTATTGCGCGACGAGCGGCCATGTTGTATACGTACCGCGAGCAAGGTCAATAGCGCGGATTTTTTGGATTCTCCAACTACGTAGGAATTACATTTTATCAAGGTCTACTACCAGAATCCAGCCGAACGTTCGCAGAGAGAAAAATGCCGAGCTTGCCGAATATGACGGGAAAACATTTATTTTGTCCTGTTTTCTTTGTTTTCTTCAAAAAGAGTGATTTTGAATGCATCAGAGCGTATATTGTACGGATCGGATACGAATGTTGGAGCATAATATCGATAGAAGAGGGTGTCTATTGGTTAATTTTCACTACAAGGGGCAAAACCCGTCAGATTTGGGCATTGATTTGATTTGTATGGCTTAGGTACATCGTTATGTACCTAATAAGGCCCTTGGGTACATCCCCATGTACCGAAGGGTAGTGGACATCAGGATGGGAGACCTGAGGGTCGGCGGGAGCACCTTTCAGAAATCGTTGGATATCCCCGGTATTGACTTGTCCTGCATGATTTCCTGTGGCGGTCGCTGCATCTTGGTTCCCAAGCATGTGCGCCGCAACCACCTCGGCGTGAGTTTGACCAGAGTTGTCTCGGGTTCCCCATTTTTTGTATCGGGCAGTCCGGTCTCTGTTCCATGAAAAAAATTCCCATGGTGTCTAGGCGTGAACCACGCTGCCAGCAAGGTTGTGTCAAGTCTCGTGTCGTACTGGGGAAGCAACGCATTTAACTTCTCAGCTAGCACCTCCAATTCCTTGGTTCGTACGGATGCGATCCCCGGACACATACTCAGTATATGATGCTCATTTGCAATGACCTCGTCATCAGGGTGTAAAGGACAATAACACTGATGTAGAATGCAATTTTACAATATAATTATATACGGTCGATCAAGCCGTATAATTACAGATGGCTTCAAACTCCATCCTTAGAGCTAGGCGAGACCCGCTAGGAGCGCTAGATGGTGTTGTCGGTATTATTATACCTACTTCACCTGTAGACCCGGGTTCGACTCCAGGTCTCGCCTAGCTCTAAGGATGGAGTTTGAAGCCATCTATAATTATACGGCTTGATCGACCGTATATAATTGTATTGTAGAATTGCATTATGCATCAAACATCCCGGGTATAAATTGGGATAGTTTCGCGTGTTGGTCACTTGAATATTTCTAGGTGTGGAGAGACTGCCCACCGATAGCTTTGCCATAAAAAATCTTGTTTACATAGCCCAGCCCAACCTTTGCGCGACGCCTCATCCCACATAATTATCGTCCCTTGCCAGATACCGCAAATGGCCTGTATGGTAGCACGGCGTTCCGTTTTTGCAGCTACCCCCTACCATTTTTTTAGCTACCCGGGTTTGTAGCTTAGCTACAAAAGCTGCCGGGTTGGCCCGTTTTGTAGCTACAGCTAGCTACAAAACTGATTCTCAGCAATCGCTATAAAAGTTCCGAAAATGATATTAAGCCAGGGGGAACACAAACGAATAGTACCGCGATAATGACTTGAAATACACACTTATTAAATAAATAGCACCACGCGAATGATATGCAACGCACTCTATTAAATCGTTAGTTGGATGATGCTATATATATATATATATATATGCATGCTAGCACAGGCAAACAGGTATAGCAAGCAAGCATATCCAAGAAACATTCACGGCATTCACAAATTGCAACTTAAAATATGACACAGTTAATATTGTTTTACACATTCGTTCTAGACTAGGCTTCTACTTAGGTTCACCAGTCCAAGGCAACAGGTGAAACTGGCCTACAAAGTTAGCAATAGGTAAAAATATCGAATTCTATGCCGTCCCCCGCCTGCAACACACGAACACGGAATCTGTCAGCACATTGGGAATCAAACCCGATATACCGACAGCGGGTACTTCGTCCTCGGGTGGAAGGTTACTCACCAGATATCTTAATTTTGACAGCAGACTAGGACCAGTTCAACAGGAGGTCTGAAATTACTACAAGAAATCAACCTGCGTAAACAATGCAGGGCAACGGAAGTCAACGCCGCCAGCAACGTTGCTGGCGGCTTCAGAAGAAGGACAGCGTCAGCACGGCAACCTGCAAAAATACGAAACGCTGGTCAGTAAAGATGGTGGGCATCGAACCCAAACCGGCGGGCTGTAAAGAAACTCGCCGGTCTCCGAGCATCCCATCATTTTAGAAGGGCATGTGGGAAACACGGATGCCGCCAGCAGCATTGCTGGCGGCTTCAAAAAAGGCACAGCATACACGGCAACCTGCAAAAGTAAATCACTGCTCAGGTAAGAAGAATTCTTGGGAATTGAGCCCAAACCGCCAGGCGGAATGTAAAGACGCCCGACGGTCTCCAAATATCCCTATATCGCAGGAAACTAGAATCGGCTGCTGGCGGGGTGCGGCTCATGTAGGAACATCGCAGGAAGCCCCCCCAGCCGGGTTCCGCGCATGCACACGAAAACATGGTCAATATGAAATATCGACAAAGAACAGTAGCGCGTAAAAAAACATTAGTCAAGCAAAAATACAAGCCGCTGAGACTGCAGGTAGGCGCAGGATGAGACCTTGAGGAAGAATGAGGCGTTTGCCAGATATCATATCATATCATATCATATCATATCATATCATATCATATCATATCATATCATATCATATCATATCATATCATATCATATCATATCCATTTGTGTCGGGGCACTGTCGGGGCCGCGCCGCGTGTCTCCCGATACTTGTAGGGGTGGTGAGATGATCTTGAATTGCGAGATGTGTACATATGAGCATATCTGATGTTCCGATCGAATCTGCTAGCTGTGACTAGCGATCGAACGGTTATTCAGTCAAACGCTCGATTCCGATCGAATCTGCTAGCTGTGACTAGCGATCGAACGGTCATTCACTCAAACGCTCGATGGATGCGTTACGATCGGGCGGTCCGAATGGTCAACATACAGTCGATGTAAGAGTGAACGTTATGGTCGACGTCTCGACGAAGATTTCATAAACGATATAATCTGTTTTCCTGAAAATTGTGAAATCTTAAATCTGTCTGACCTGGCCTGCCGCCGAACCGCAGGATGCGTTGGGTGGTGGGGCTACAAAAATCTGAGGGCGCAGTGCGATGATGCATCCTTACGCACACTGTTAACACTGGGGTGTGCCCTGGAAAAATCCTGGGAATTTCCCCTTTCCCCTATAATGGAACGAAGATTGTCCCAGAATTTCCGGGGGAAATTCCCGGTCGGTTCTGGGGCACCTACAAAAATGTCACAGTAGCTACAAAAATGGTAGGGGGTAGCTACAAAATGACCCCGTTACCGGCCTGTATCTTTCGTTTTAGCTAACGCCTCCTGGAGCATCGCATCGTCCAACATCGAATACACAAAACTATGTGTGGCGTGTGTCCTAATGATGGGACCTCTGTCCTGCGAAGTCGCGTGGTTTTCTTTTCTTAGATACAAACGAGGCAGGTATATAAACGGCTCCCTAAACACGCACGGTGCATCTCTCGCCGCCCTTGCTATGGCATCTGCTCCCCGATTCAAATGGCTTGGCATATCAATGTCATTAGTGTGGCCCTTGACGTGTTTGATACGCGTGACTGCAGGCCCCCAAACCCCGGCGTTAGGTGTCAATAATGCGCACGATGAGCAGATATATCGAATAATTCGGCAAAGTCTTCCACAGACGCGGGTCTTCCGACACCCGTACTTTATCTATATATTTTATGGATCTTTGTGAGTCACTGTGTATTGTCAATTCACTTTCTAGTTTCTGAATTAGCAATGCATACAATATGCCATAAGCCTCCGCACGCTCAGGTGATTGTCCTCCCGGGATAGATGAGCTCAAAGCCACGCCTTCGCCACTCACGGCACATCCAGCCTTGTTAGTAAGAGGGTTAAAACTGCCATCAGTCGCTAGATCTGAGCTTGTCGCGAAAAAATCACCGTCATTCGTATCGCATTATAAGATGCCTGTGGCTGCCAATGTAATGGGACAGCTCCATGGGTTGTTCTTATACTCTCGACACAATTCCCAAATAGTGTATATGATCCGCGCTTGTGATTCGACGTTAAGTCTACGCGTAATAATCGAGTTCCCTAAGTCAATATCCAACATGTTCTTAAAAGAGTTGAACGAAATTTGCGGCGCCTCTCGGGACATGCACATTTCAAGAGGGCCTCCCTTGTCACTCCCAAGGGGGGAAATACTCGCAATCGACCAATGCCCGTATTCTAGGTTAGCAAAAACGTGGGCGAAGTTTTATCGTGCCCCACCCCGAATCCGTTTAAACGGACGTTTAATCGTGGGGGGTCTGACGTTACATACTTAAGGCGACGTTGCATACTTATATAAGGCGAGGCTACATACTTAAGTATATCATGTCATCGGATCGATAATCGATATGCCATAATTGAGGTCCTCCGACTGTTCAAATATGGAATTCTTGGCTTCGATCGGCATTCCACGGCGTGCGCGGGCGCAACACGCAAGCCGCAGACTCCTCGACTCGGTTCGTTTGGTGGATGGCGCGTGTGCTGAATAAGAATGGGCGGGATGCTGCTGAGCTTGAGCCGGCTGGTTCCGCGGGCGGTGCAAAAGATAAATGTAAATGTTCGCACTGCAATAGGGTCATCGTTACTGTGACACAACATATCATTCTCTGTCATATAGCTGCCCAGCGAAACGGGGGAAACGCCATATGTCCTTGCACTATCTCGTCTCCATCGTATGCCGAGGCTAGCGCCGAGGAGAAGGCAGAACGGGTGACACGGTTCCGTGAAGCCAAGAAGCGTTGCCAAGTGTTGTGTGCACTCTGCACAATTATTTAGCGCATCTCCTAGACTCCTGTAACACTCCAAATACATAAGAAACAGAGTGTTGATGTCTAGGTACTAGGTTCTTTACTCGTTAGCAATGTACACCAACGGGGAAAGGTACCGCCGTGGATACCTCTAATGCTCTACAATGCTATAATAAAAGTCAACTGACCATATATAAGGGTTATATTGCATGTCCAGTTGCCACCACTATGAATATGCAATGATCGGCAAAGTTTAATCGTGAGCCCCCCAAACACGTTTAAACGTAAGCTTAATCGTGGGAGGGGGTGACGTTTTGGCCAACCTAG
>LGRX02002624.1:0-66576 GCA_001247695.2 Cymbomonas tetramitiformis | reverse complement strand
TATGCTTGTTGGAGTTCTTTGTGCGTGATTTCTGTCAGTAGTCTAGCAGCGGCCGTATCGGGGATTTTAGGGCTATCCTTCAGAATGTCAGTGAGCCACTGTGGGAGTTCATCTGGCTCATTCGGGTTAGTAGAAAATAGTTTTCTGTTTTTGTATTCATCTAGTGTTGTGTTTAGTCTCTCTGTCTTTGTCTCAGGTATCTTTCCATCACTACCTGGGGTAGCGGCTGCACCTTTTTCAGTAGGTTTCATCTTTCCCATGACTGTGTCTAGAAACCTCGAAAGGTTAGTTGAGAAAAGATGCTGCAGAGCTTCCTTTTCTCGAAGATTGCGTCGTTCAATGTCTGTGTCTCTGCTTTTCTGAAAAGCATTTCTGATTATTACATAATTTTCATGCAAACGTGATCCCCATGTGGCTGCCGTTTCATTGTGTTTGGGTTTGAGCGAGGCAAACGGTAGCGTGCGGGCAGCCTTTTTGGCTTGCTTAGGAATGTTGCTTGCATGAGTTCTTGTATCCAAATATTTGATGATGCGGCGTACTGTGTTTAGCCATTTGTATATATAGTTAGATACTGCTGATGGTTTTTCGGACCTCCCAGCTATGTTCAGATTCTTGGTGCCAAAGGCGTCACTTGCCGCCCGATGTGCCAATTTGTGCAGGGTATCCCATGTCGCGTCAGGGTGCATTTCCTTGAGGCCAGTGCCGCCGTTTCTAGTTGCTTCCGATCCATTTTCCATTTCGAGTGTGTTATGTAGTCTTTCAGTGTAAGACACCCAGCCTGTAGCGTATTGGAATAAATGGGCGGTGCAATCTATTTTTTCCGAATGCATCTCAGATCCGTACAGGTTCCAGAATTTAGCAGGCATATGGGGTTGTAGAAGAATATTCCAGCTGGTCATGTGCTCATCTGTGTTGGATTTCGTGATTCTCTTAACTTCCAATGAGCTGAATGACAAGTGTCGTTTGAGATAGGTATTTACATCTTTCTTATTTAAAAGGTGGGGCGAACCTATATGCCAGATGTTATCTTTGTCGTTATGGCCTAGGTTGAGACCACCTTCCGGCATCCCCTTTCCTCTAGAGAGTAAGTGAGCTGCATGCCATGGGCTATTAAGGTGAATCCACCATTCCTTGGGTTTGTTGTGCCATTTTAGACATTGTTCTATGTTGTCTGCCTCTTTATTTTTAGCTATGAGCTTGCTCACTGTTATGGGGCTACCGTCAGTATTATCCCGTTTAAGATCGAGATCGGTGGTGTCACCCTTAATGGTGCTGATAGCGGTTCTAGCTTTGTTTTTATTGATGCACGCGTGCACGAGTTCGTTTGTGCTGTATCCGTTTGCTTCGAGAAGTCCTACAATATCTTTCCTGTTTATTTTCCTTTTTGTATCCTTATTTTTGTTTGTCATTCTAATTGGGTACCCTGGGTCAAGGAGTGGTATCGATATTCAATATTTTCGATATATCAATATATCGAAAGATCGATATTGATTGATATGCATTTTATTACATATCGAAATATTGAATATTGATTGATCGCAAGAGGCAACATATCAAATATTGATTGATACCGTGTGGATAGATATTGAATATTGATTGATATCGAATCCAAAAATATCGACATCGATCAATATGCGATATGGTATTCGAATATCGATTACAAAATTCGATATCGATATATCGATCAATAAATATCAACATTTTTTCGGAAAGTCGATCTTTGAAGCCAGATAGGCGGGCATTGTGCACCCCCCACTTTTATCGTATCACTATATATCGGCTGAAAGCTGCAATAATCATCACTATTAGTTGATTATAGTGATCGTGTGAATTGCCACATTTAAAGTTGTCATGGTGTCACTTTTTCGCCTGTGTGATTTGGCCCCACGTAGTCGTTTGACTAGTGACCCCAAATCACACCTCTAATTATTGGTTGTGGCAAACCGTAATGCATACCGCTCTGTGATCTTGCAGGAAAGATGACAAAGTCTGAGAAAGCTCTGAGTTGGGCTCGGAGCGCATGGGAGAAGGATTGGAGGCCGGTTGCTCGTGACATAGAGCAACCAACTTGCAAGAAGAGTAAGGGTAGGGACGGCAAGGCAGTAGTAACTGTTGCCTCTTTTCTGGCAGATGACTCCGACGAGGAGGATGTAGAATGCATTGGTTTGGATGACAGTAGATCAGAGGCAATAGATGAACTTAATCAGTATTTAGTAGCATACCCTGGTGCACAGCAAGACACTTGTGTGCTCACTTGGTGGAAGCTTCACGCTAGCAAGCTTCCGAATTTGGCCAAGATGGCCCGGCAGTTTCTTGCAGTTCCAGCATCCACCGCTGGTGTAGAGAGAGCATTCTCAAAAGTATCATTCATGCACTCAGATCTTAGGAAAAACCTGTCAGAAGGTACCATTCAGCATTCTATCATGGCTGCCATGAATGTAGAAGACTAGGGCAAACGTGACTTATGGCCACGCCTTGTGCATTTTCATATATTATTGTAAAATGCAAGAAATTGGCTGTTCGTGTGGTTCAGTGCCTTGATTATTGACATATCATTATTTCGATATACAGTATCGGAGAAAATTGGAATATCAAATATTGATCGATATGCATACTCTTGATATCGAAATTGGTTGATAATAAGATTGTAAATATCAAATATTGATCGATACTCAGTTTCGAAATATCGAATATTGATTGATAAAAAAGGTCGATATCGAATATTGGTTGATAACTTTTGTGAGATATCGAAATAGTATCAATATCGGAAAATAACTTCGATACTACTCCTTGCCCTGGGTACTCATCATGTGTGGTTTCCTTGGCACCATTAAATCTAGGTGTTGGCAAAGTTGTATCGGTGGAAATCTCCGGTTTGGTGTCGTTTTGAGGGAGCTTAAATTCGGCCCATACTATCCCGTGGTCGGAGATGATATAAGGGTTTTCCTCCGTCCATCCTGTTTTAACTGTCATTTCTGCCATAGTTGTGTTGGCCATGATATGGGTGAGTTTTGCTTTTGAGTTTTTGGATATGACATGTAGGTCTCTTATCCACGTCAGCATACCACGTCGACGTGGGCCAATTAGAATGCAGTATTTCGTCCACGTGTCGCAACGCAGCCAAAGGGCGGCTGCGATCAAAGACACGTGGCAAAAATACTGCATTCTAATTGGTCCACGAGGTGGTATGGTGACGTGGATTTCAAGACCTATGGTCTCCTACGTGTCACTGATTATCACATATGTCCCTGGCATATACGGCGTAATACGTAGTAGTAGTGCTATAAGGTACGGCGTACGAATTGTACCAATAATATTGCGACACGTGTCACCTTGGTGCTGTAAGGTACGGCGTTGTCTATTGGTCGGCTACGCCGACGTGGCGTCATTAATAATTATTTATGCACTTTACGCCCGTTTTAAAGAGCTTAAGGAAATGCGTCGTATATATGGTATACAATGAGCACCACCACTGATACCGTCGTAATGACCAAGCCTACCACCTTCAACGATCTGCCCAATGATATCATCGATACAATCTATCGAATGAAGCATCAGATGGAATGGACCGATGTTATGGATGGATTGATACAACGATGTACTGCAGACCGTGCCGATAATCATCAATATCCAGTACATATGCGATGGAACTTGACTTATCTATCGACCATTGATATGATTAGGAGTAGTATGGGTTATCGACGAAGTTACTGCTACAATCAATGGGACCAAGTGAGTTTGTACGATAGTGACGATGAATAAACGATGGTTACCGCATTGTGATTAAATATATAATAATAATATTTGCCCACGCGGTAACGATGATATGATGATATGATGACCTACGGTAATGATGATATGATCATATGATGGTAACGATAAATAACGATGAATATCAATAAAAAACTCTTTTTATTTTTGTAAAGACTTTTATGTATATATGATGCTATAAGGAACGGCGACTAGGATAAATAGATATATCATGAATAATGAATAATATATAGTTAATAGTTAATAGTTAGTTAGTTAGTAGTATATATATACTCATATTTTGATGTTTTTTGATCTGGTTAGCAGTTTGCGGTTAGTAGTTCGATTTAAAACTATCTGGTGACCAGATTTGCGGATTCCAGGAATTTCTATTTTTGTATATCAAAAAGTTTTAAAATAGACCGCTAACCGCTATCCGCTAACCCCAGATAATCATGTCAAAATTTTGATTGATTACCGCATCAAGATTAATAAACATATAATAATATTTGCCGACACGGTAGCAGAAACAATCGAAGATTGTTTCCATTGGGACATTCGATGATATTTACCATATATTTGGCGATGTTAAACTAAATTTATCTTAACCAGTTAATATCTCTTTCGAGATTACATTTATAACAATAATAAAAACATTCAAAGTTTGATTCGGGTCGATTCGAAATGAATTCAATTTCGATCATTTGGATTTCTTGGTTTTGGTCTTATTGGTGGTTTCGCGATAAGCTTTTTATATTTCGTTGTATCATACACTTCTTTGAAAGCATTATATATTTGTTTGGCGGTTGTCAAATACCATTCTCCTTTGTTCAATTTACGTGTAGGACTTTGATAAAAAAAGTTCTTGTTCTTCAAATTATCATGTATAGCTTTTTCGACAATCGACAAATCTTCACGTTTCTTTACTTCCATCAAACATAAAATCCAAACGCCGTCAGGATGTGCTGTATGATAATCATATAAACGTCGACATATATCACTGCCCAATCCAATTTTCACCTTATATCTTTTGTTATGGCCTGTATTTGAATAATCATCAAAAGTCCATGCATAAATACCAGGTGTCTTTTCATTTACGATGTCATCAATATTTACTTTATCGCAATATTTCATTATTATAACAATTATATAATTTTATTCATATTAGAATGCACGTATGTATGCGTTTAGTTATATATATTATTATTACGGAGAATTATATTATGAATATATATCATTGTTCAAAAATATATAAGATTACAAACAATATCAATGATTCTATATATATTGGAGCAACGACACAATCATTAAAACGTAGATTCAGTAATCATATTAGCGAATGTAGAAATCCTATAATGAAAACATTGATAAAAGATTATGGAAAAGATTGTTTGAAAATAGAATTGATTAAAGAAGTATCGTGTGATAATAAAAAACAATTAGATGTTTTAGAAAAGAGTTTTATAAAAGAGTTAGGAAGTATGAATCGATCCATACCATCGAGAACAAGCAGTGAACATTATGAGGATAATCGTTCTTACATATTAGAACGTCAGCATAAGTATTATATCAATAATAAAGAAACTCTTTGTGAAAAAGCGAAAGAGTATCGATTGAAGAATGATGAATCTATCAAACGTTATAAGAATGAATGTATCGTTTGCGATATATGTAAATGTAATAGTAGTCGTAACCATATAAGGCGTCATCAATCGACTAAGAGGTGTAAATCATTTATCGTTAATGGGAATATTGTCTAACATGACATATTGATTAAAATTCTTACGATACTTTTTATTGTCTGATTTTGGAAAAAGATCGATTAACATAAATGAATACTTTTCATCGGTACAATGATTATATATTTTATAGAAAGAATCTTCATCTATTTCTCCAGCCACACTTCTGTATATATTATCGAGTTCTTTACTGTCACGGCATTTAAACAGTACTAAGCTTGTTCCATTGTTCCTGACCGCCTTCGGGATTGGATTAACATTCGAAGACCAATTTTGAACTAATAGATACATTGAACATCCAAGTGCACCGCCACGAACGCCATTGATATTAACAAAGTCTTTTGAATACATTCCAAGGTGACGATTTCGGCAGCACATATTATTAAAAAGTCGTTGTCCAAATAATCGAGTGCTCTGACAATCATCACAAATCATATGAATCCTGGGTTCTTGTTTATATTTATATGTAGGTTTTTCGAAGTTATTTAAATCCAGTTTTAATAATAATTCAGGATCTAATTGTGATATATCTTTATTCGATCTTATCAATCTCATCACTTTTTCATATTCTCTTAAGTCCTCGATATATTTCTCATATTCATCGGCTTCCCCTTGAATGATATTATAAACATTATATATTGATTGTTTATCATCTGGACAGAACACATCATTATCATCGATACCTAAATCCATGAGCATCTCTCTATTACTCGTAAATGTAGGACTGATGACCAGAATACGATCACAATTGTTATCTTGTTTTAGCATTCGTAAGTAGTTAACTAAGCTTAAGGTTTTACCACTGCCGCGACACCCGCATAAAATCATTAATTGATGACATTTCAACATATCAGGACCAGTCTCGTATTTAAATGCTGAACCTTTCGATACTTGTATTTTAAATTTTTTATCATTAACTGATTGAGTTTTAATCATTCTAATTAATATATACGTATATATTATTAAATGACTCTTATACACAAAGAAGATACATTTACAAAAGAACAACATGAAACCATAGATAAGATGTTAACTTTAGCCAAATTAGAATTTCCCGATATCGACGATGCATTACTATTGTATCAAATAAAAGGTTATATATTGAATCCACGGATGTATAAAGATCATTATGAAAATAAAACTATCATTCCACCTCAAAAGAGAGATACGCAGGAAGAATATAATGAATATTGTAAATACGATGATGAGACTTTAAAAGAACATATAAAAAGAACTGATGTTGAAATTCACGGAAATTAAATATACATATATTATATATATAAAGTAATGGGAAGTGTTAATAAGTATACTAAAACTCTATTTTTCAACACAGAAACCAACGCGTTATTTGATAGTCGCCTTGGACAGTATGTAATTCCATCTCAATTATTGTCATACAATCCTGAAGATAATATTAGATTAACATTGAATCAGTTGATTGTTCACAAGCAATTTTATACGGTAAATCCAACTAATTCAATATTCTTTTTTGTCGATAAAAATGATATATTTTTTAAAGCTGAAATCGCACCTGGTAATTATCCTGATATTCTTGGTACTGATTTTATTGCCGCTTTTAAGAAGGCGATTGATGATGTTTTAGTATTGTCCGGTATACCGGGACCACCGGTTGTAACGATTACAGTAAATGATATATTAGAAACATTTCAATTGTCTTTTAGTGCATCATTGGATGATGGTAATTTTTATTCTTTTTCGACTAAAAGTATCAATGAAACTACTGGTGTATTGAATCAACAATTACGTCGATTTACCGACGTCGATCTTTATAATGATTCGAGTGAATTGTTAGGTTCTTTAGTTAATCGAGAGCGTGATATTGCGGGAAGGAATGATGATTCAACATTATTCCCAATGTTTAAATTACTAAACGCAGCTACATTTGAATATGAAACCTATTTTCCAGCTAAATTGAATACGGTTCAACAATTGTTTTTGAGAACTGCATCATTATCATATTTGAATTTAGAAACAACAACATTATCGCAAGCGAGTGATAATAGTATAGGTTCATTGATAACAAGTGATATATTAGGATCGGTGATAATCGATGATCCAAATAGTAAATTATATTCATTTCAAGATAGCGATAATAATTTTAGTGTTATTATTCAGCCCAGTCAATTACAACAGCTTCAATTTGCATTGTGTGATTCAAAAGGTAGACTCATTCCAACTATAGTAAGTGATACTGGATATGCTAACTTACCGCAAGTATCTCAAAGTAAACAAGGCAATATATATTTTGAATTCAGTGTAAAATTAGATATTGTTTAATTCATGGATTACCGCACCGTGATTAATAATATAATAATAATATTTGCTGACGCGGTAATGAAAAAAAAAGAAGATAAAAATATTTATGTTTTGAATGAATTTTTTTTAATATATATATTATATAAATAACAATATGGCTACATCATTACCGATGGAATTGTCTTACGCTTTAGGCGGAATGAGTGATTTTTCAAAAAATATGTTCCAGCTTCAAACTGCGAACGCTACAACTCAACGACCCAACTCTGTGATTGAGATTCTTCTACCAATAAATTCTTTTATTGATTTACGCTCATTCGCATTGTCTTTCAAAGCCAGTGTCAATGCTCAATTTACCTATCCAGACCCTGCAGGCGGTGCCGCTAAGATCTGTCACTCTTTCCTACCACCTGTATATCATTTGATTGATAGAATGGAGGTATCCGCTGGCGGTGTAATTCTTAATCAATCTGCTCCTGAATATTCAACGATCCAACATATTAAAAATGCCGTAGCAGATTCTATTTCTAATGAAATGTCTTATAAATCAGTACTTATGAACGAAGGACTTGCAGGTATCCAGTTGGGTGGTGGATTGATTACGGGGTCGGCTGACGAAACTCCTCAAGAATTCATAATTAATGAATGGCTTGGAGTTATGGGTTCACTCGAACCTTCAATAGTTGATACTTCGACAATGAGTAGTATAAAACTACGTCTGTTTTTGAAATCCGCCGTATCTGCATTGTCTTACGGCGAACAAGGACAGGCACCGGGGACCTTCACAGACGCGGCAGCCGCCGCTACGGCGTTCGCCACTAATGCTAACTATACTATTGACTCGATCTTCGGGGTTATTACAACAATGTCTTTCTCATCTGGTATGGTTGAACAAGCCATTGAACAACAACTGATGAGTGGTTCTCTTCAACTTCCTTTCTTGAATTATGCGACCTATTTTCAAAGTGATTCTACACAAAACAAAAACGTTCGGTTTCAACTGTCTGTATCATGTCTTAATAATTTATATGCGGTCGCTCGTAAACCTGATTTCCGTACCAATAACACCGATGGCGTTGGAGTTTATCTTGATCGATTCGGTAAACAATTTTTCCCACCTCAATTGAAATTCTCTGCTAATAGAAACTTAAACTACAGATGGTCAATCAATAACGTATTTATTCCGTCGTATGAAGCCAGTTCATTGATGGCTTACAAATATCTTGTTGATGGAAATAAATATTGTGCTGGAATTGAACACGATCAATACAGTCCACTTGGATGTAACTCGATTCATTCCAAAGAAGACTTTTTCGAAAATCAGTTCATTCTTCCATTGCAACTTAATCTACCTTCACGTGTCGGCGTAAAATATATGACCGGGTATAATTCAAGTGGACTTAACAGTGCTTGCTTCGTAGCTACACAAGCATCCGCAGAAGGTGCAGGAACCCCGATTGACGGCGGTGCTTCTCCCGTTGGAAGTGCTAACGAAACGACTATCGTTGCCGAATTCGTATCACTTCTTGTAATCTCAGCGGGTAGAATGACTGCGGTCACTCTCTAAACAAAAGCAACAATCAAATGTTTATTAAATATATAAAATTATAATATTTGTATTAAGTATATATAAGACATGAATAGTAGAATGAACTTACAAGCACAAGGAAACTTGAACCTTTTTGATATTGATAAAACTTTACCAGTTCAAAACTTGAAATCAACAGGTTTTAGAAATATGCAGATTGTTGACGATGGATTAGATCCCACCACTATAATTAATAAGCCCATATTGGGAGGTAACAAATTATCGAAAGATTTAGCTGGACCATATGGTAGACCAGTGTATAATCGACCTATTTTGACTGAAATACAAAACAATACACAAAGGTCTGCATCAATGCAAATTGAGCCTTGCCGTACAATATCATCAGTTCAAGGTCAATTAGGTTCGAAAATGGGTTGTAATGAAATGAGTGGTTATACATCCGCATTGATCGGTCAAAAGTCAGCGATCAATACATTAGCTGCAAAACATACATATGGGTATACAAAATATGTTCATCCACAAATTAAAAACTATAGTCCACCTGTTACTTCCACATATGTATCGGGTAATATTAGATTAAGCCAAGTTGTTTGAAAAAATATATATTAATATTGTAAATGAAAAATAACTTTATTCAAAAAGCTAATAAGAAGTCTGTCAAAAAAGGTCGCGAAGGAGTTTTAAAAAAGAAAGCTGAGAAAGAAGGTATGTCCACCAAAGCATATGCTAATAAGGTTATACGTGAACTCCAAGGTAATACCAAAAATGAAACTCAAAAACGATTATTGAAACAAGCGGTATATGCAAAAAATCTTATTGGTTTTAAGAAATAACAAAACATAATAAATGAGTTTGACTTATATATTTATTATGTTTCTATATATTAATATTATAGAACAATATGGTTCGTAAAGGAGAGAAACTTAGTCCGGAACACGCTGAAAAATTAGCTCAAGCACGGGAAAAAGCGTTAGCTATTCGTCGTCAGAAAGCTGCTGAAAAAAACGATATCAAATTAGCTAAAACATTGAAACACGAGGAACAAAAGAATGAAGCTCGGGAAATCATAAATAAAGCTACTAATAAAACAATGAAAAAGGAAGATTCTAATGATTCAGTGGAAACTCATGTCAACGATGATAATCAAGAGGAATCTAACGATATCGAACCTGAGGTAATTGTAAAAAAAAAAAATCAAATCTTCGAAGCCCTCAAAGAAACCCAAACAAGTTATCATTTATCAAAGCGATACGGAGAGCGACAGCGAACCCGAACAGGAAATTATAATAAAAAAGAAAAGGAAGAAAGTGACACCGAAGATTATCAAGCAACACGATCAATTGGAACCCAAACCTCTTACAGCTACAGAAAACGAAGATTTAATAAAACAGGCTCGTTTGGCGTCACAATTAAACACAATCAAGTCATCCCTCTTCAATTTTAGTATTTAATTTTTTTAATTGATATCGTTCTTTACAACGTTGTGAAATCTGTTTTCGATTCATTTCATAATACATTTGACTGTATGTTCCTTGTTTATATAAATAATAATCTTTATTATCGATACGCCATTTTTTAACTCGTTCATAATTTTTATCTTTATTTTTTAAATAATATTTACGTTGAGCTTCTTTCCGACGTTGTAATTTTTCATCTTGAGTTAGTACCATCTTAGGTATTATATTATAACAATACTTATTTTCTTTAAATATTTTTATAGTATCATAAATTTAACTTTAAGATTTATGTTAGTATCATAAAAGTATTTAAAGCTAACTTTATTATAGTATTATATAAAGTAATGACATCCATCAATATTAACGAATTCTCTCTGTGTGAAAAATAATACAATTCATCGGTAATCGATAAGTTGTTAGAAGTTGACACGAATGCGAGTGGGTATGACTCAAAAAACATGATGGGGATATGTGATCAAAAGAAATTGAAAAAATTGAAAAAGTTTATGAGTAAAAAAACACAATCAAATACTTTAATTTACAAAAAGACACAATATAAAGATATACCATATGGTCGATACTTTGTAAAAAGTGACAAATATAATAATGCAGGTTATCAAAATTTACAGTCTACAATTCGACGTTTATTGATGGATGGAAAATATACATCTTTCGATAATGTATCGTGTGCACCGACCATATTATCACAATTATGTCATAAACATGATATCGATAGTTCAGCCATTGATTCTTGGATTGAAAATAAAGAGCAACATTCCAATGATATATGTATAAAGTACAATGTTGTAAAGAAAAATGCTAAACAATTGATAAATTCATTGACACACGGTGGTTCTTTCGATGAATGGAGTAAATTAATGGAATTACGTTCAAATACGAAACCGATCGAATTCATTCAATCATATACATTGAATATTCAAAATATTCAAAAACAAGCTATCAAGAGTTTTCCTGAATATTCAAAAGCATTGATGATTGGGAAGTCGAAAACAAAAACCGATAAAGAAGCTAATCGATCTGCGATCGCGTTGTATTTACAGGAACACGAAAGTAACATTATGATGTCAATGATTAATTTTTTCAATACAAAAACAAATATTAAAGTTGCATCTTCGATATACGATGAAGTCGTAGTTTATAACGATGATTCGATTAATGAAAAATTAAAACAATCATTGATTTCTTTTATTGAAAAACAAACATCGTTTAAAATGAAAATAAAAACAGAATTATTGGAACCTAACAATGATGATATCGAATGGTTGAAAGTACACGAACCGTTCCAAGTTCAAAAAGATAAACGAAAAATCGATCAAATACACGCTGAAAATTGGTTATCATTATTCAAGGAACAAGTTTATCGTACACCAATGGGATTAATGATGTATGATGAAGACAGTGGTGTTTGGACTAAAGATAAATCGTTACATTTATCGATTGCACATAAATTCCACGAAAATATATTTTGTGATGGCGATGGAAACGAAACCGATGGTTCATTTGTCACTCATTTTGATAAAGCATATCGAATTATCGAGGCGATTGCACCAAGATTGAATTTTTTTGATACATACACACCGAATAAAGGATACTTATTGTTCGATAATGGTGTACTGGACATGGAAAATATGTTATTAAAAGAAAAACATCAAGATTATCATTTTGTTCATAAGATTCATCGGAACTACGATGTATCAAAAGATTACTCATTTTTGAAAAAAGAATTAATATCAAAGTTGTTTGAAAATCCATTTACTGATAAAGAAAAGATTGATTATGTATTGGAAATGATCGCGAGAGCTTCAGCAGGTGTATCGATGGAAGATCGAACATTCATGTTTCTGATAGGAGAAACATCGTGTGGTAAAGGAAAATTGACACAATTGTTATTGAGTACGTTTGAAGAAAATGCTGATAGTTTCAATGGTAGTCATTTGACCGATACTATCGATGGGGAAAATGAAAAAGCTTGGTCGTGGGCTGTATCATTGTATAATAGAAGATTTGCGATTAGCAATGAATCGAAACCACCTACCAATCACGGTAAAAACGGGTTTGGAGAACATCAAGTATCGTTGAATAAGATTAATAGTAATACGATGAAAACAGTATGTTCGAATGGGGACCAAATTGCTATGCGATCTTTATACAAAGATGCATTCAAAGTACAATTTCAAGCATTTATTATTGGACTAATGAATGATGTACCAGAGGTTGATAATCCATCTGATAATGCATATTTGGACCGAGCAAGATATGTAACATATGATAGAAGCAGTAGTGATTCAATTACAGAATCAAATGATGAGTTTTTTCCGAAAGATTCAACAATAGATGATTATGTAAAAAGAATCGATGTCATGGATGCATTTGTAGCAATCTGTTGCGAATACTATAAAAATAGTATTATCGACGGTAAAAAAGAAGTACCTGAATGTGTCAAGGTGGCTGTTCAAGAAATGACAGGATCATCTCAGTCGGGTATTGAATGGGTTCGAAATAGGTACGAAATTTCTGAAAATATCGATATACTAAAAGAATACGAAGGTGTTCAAAGTGATAGAGGAAATGTGTATCGTTTTAATTGGGATAAAGTAGGTGACAATTATGTGCTATTTGATACATTATATAGTTGGTATTTGAAAGATGGAAATGCCGAATCCAAAACGAAATTTGGTTTACTATTGAATAAACACAAACTTTTTGCGGGAATAAAAAAAATCAATGGAAGAGCGAAAGTTGTTCGAGTCGGTATTAAAAAACCAAAACACGATGATGATGATGATACTCATTTTTTTGATTAAAAATAGTTAATAGTTAATAGTTAGTTAGTTAGTAGTATATATATATATTCATATTTTGATATGTTTTTATCGGGTTAGCAGTTTGCGGTTAGTAGTTCGATTTAAAACTATCTGGTGACCAGATTTGCGGATTCCGAGAATTTCTATTTTTGTATATCAAAAACTTTTTTTTTGAACTGCTAACCGATAACTGCTAACCTCAAAAAATAATCAAAAAATAATCAAAATTTTATGATACTTTCAAAGTATTCCAATTCAATCGATTTGCAGAGGCATCCTTTGATTTTTGTTGAACCGCTTGTTTAACAGCTGATTTTCCATGTTTCTTTATTACTTGTTGAATAGTGATCGGTGTACTCTTGTCGATTCTTTTCGATGGTCTACAAGCGTGTTTGTTCTTTTGTGATTCACCGCATTTAACAGTCTTGCCCAAAAGATAAGCATTAACATTCACCCATTTTTCTTGATTCCATTTACTGGTTCCTTTTGATGTTTGTTTACTGCCTGAATAAGTTCCACCACGCTGTTTATAGCTTTTAACGATGAACATACTTTTGTAAGCAGAAGTTTTACTACCATATTTTTCATTAGCTAATTGTTTAGCTTTTCTATATAATTCTTTATTTTTTACATTATCTGGTATTGGTGATGATGACATGATTTCTATATATAATAAACTTATACAATATTTTCAGGTTCATTTACAACAACATCACGCTGACATTTAAAACATAATGTTTCAATTTTTGTACATCGACTCATACGAAGACCAGTAAACAATGCCGCTAATACCATCACTATAACATTCCCAAGAGCTTGGAGATCGCAACCATTTAACATATTTATATAGTAATCAAAAAGAGATTTATTTTAATTTAAACCTATTATCAAAAACGTCTTAAGTGTCAGTCAAGTCAATCATCGTAAGTTAAACTTTGATTTATACTTTCTTATCGCTTATGTTCTCGTAGGTTCACTCCAAAGTATGTGATAACTCAATGAACCTGCCGTATCACACCGTGTCCAATCTTCACGTGCTTTATGACGTGCGATATATCTCTGTTTCTGATCTTTACTTTTCGTAATTGTGTAATCGTCCATACCTGCCGCACCGAAATGAATAGTCTTAGTTCTTCCTTTATCATTATCAAAAGTCGCCATTAGTTTTTTATCAGGTTTAGTACTTTTCTTAATCGTTACGGTTGAGTATTTACAACTCATATTTAATTTTATATATTAATATATACTATATAAAAATGAGACAAATACTTTCAAATCAAGTCAATAAAGATAAATGCATTGAAATGGAAGCAAAGTTGTTAGGTGTTTCAACCGTTTCAATGAAAGATCGAATGCAACAACAGTTGAAAAACAAAGATATGATAATGACACCTACACCCGAATCTCAATTTTCTTTCATAAAGAATGAAAGTTTAATAGATAATAATTTCGAATTAAGGGAAGGTGGAATTACTCGCAATATGCACCATCCGGAAAGAGAATTAGCCCATACGACACATTCATTGTTATTTAAAAAAGACTTTTCACCCGATGAAAGAGTTATGTTATATAACAAGTTACACGAAGGTCTATTAACTGAAAATGTAAAAGCATTAGATTCGTTATCCGCAGCTAAATTACGGTCATTCATAAAGAATGAAGGTTTATTACATCATTATAAACAGGTATCCATGACATTATATGGTTCAAAGGCATTTGCAAATGTTACAAAAAATCGTTTGATTGATTTTTTAAAAGATAAAGTTATGGCGGAAACGAGTAGTGATGGTCGAGTTGAACTCATCAAAGCACCAGGTGGTATTGAAATGTTTTTTAGTGAAGCTGAGATTGATGAAATATTACAAAAACGATATGGAGATGATTATAGAACTCAAGTTGAAGAACATATGTATGGATTCGATTCAACCCCGGGGACTTCATCAAGAACGGTAAACTATCCTCACACTGGTGTTAGAAGAATGCCAATACTTCAAGAAGAGATCGAAGAAGAGCCAATATTATCCACGCTCGTCGCAGCGACGTTAGATAAAGAGCAACTACCTACGCCGTTTAAATTACCAACACGACGTAAAAGTAATATTGAAGAAGAAAAAGCCGGACCTTCATTTCCAGAACCAAGGCTACCATTTTCAGATTCTGGACCTTCATCATCTCGGGAACGAGCATATGAAATGCCTGTAAGACCTGAAGCAGCTCAAGTAAGTGATACACGATTAGCACAGACAATGGATATTATGGGACTTGGTGGTGGCTTTTAAATATATTTTTATAGTATATGATGTCAACGAATTGTACGGTAAATAAGAATGATCCAAGTTGTAAGATTGAAAATAAATTAGAAGAATATCAAAAAACTGAACAATCATTTAATTTCAAACGAACTAAAAAAGTTCTAAAAGATATTGATGAAATGATTAAATTCGATAGCGAATTTGATTCAAAAAAAAAGTCTATAACACATTCAAAATCTCCTATTGATAATGTCAAAGATATTCATAAAAAGAAATTTGAAGTTATCAAATCAAGTTTAGATTTAGATCAATTACCACCTGCAAAACAATCGATTGTACGAGAAGCTAAAAATTACTTGGAAGATTTGATAGTTGATAATAGATATGTACGTAAAATTATCGGTGAAGATAAATTGATAAAAGATGATCCTATTGTTTCAAAGATGGCTAAATTGATTGAAGCGACATATGCCCATAGTTATCGAAAACAATTAAAAGATATTAGTAATCCATCTTCAATTACAGGTGAAGAACGATTTATGAATGCTATCGATGAATTCAAAGATTATCAATTACTTGATGAATATAGTGATAGAAACAATTTAGTTTTAAAAAAAGGTGATGACATTTTGATAGGAATGAAAGGTAGTGAATTTGAAGGATTGACAGATATTGATATTATCAAAAACGATCCTGAACGATTTATTGGTGGATTAGATGATTGGTTGAACATTAATTTACGTACTGCTTTTGGTTTTAATCGTTCGACGAAACGATACAAAGATGGTGTCAAGCTTGTTGAAGATTTATTGAAAAAGTATCCAGAATCGAATATCAAATTGGCGGGTCATAGTTTGTCGGGCGGAATTGTCAACCATATAAGCGAATCATTACCTGAAGAAGCAAGACTTGTTGAAACTCATATGTTCCAGCCAGCTATCAATCCTTTTATCAAAAAGTTAAAATCATTAAAAGTTCCAAGAAAGAATACAATATATAGATTGAAAGGCGATGTAGTATCGATGATGTCTAAATTATTTTACAATAAGAATACCGATGATTATATTATCAAAGAGATTGCTCCAAAGGTAGGTACAGAAAGTAATGCAGCGGCTTTGCATGATTATAAACAGTTTTATACGGAAGGTCGTGACGAAACATTGCGAGCAGGTCGAGGTAGAACAGGTATAGGTTTAGCAAGGATAGCAGGTAATATTTTGGAAGTTGGTCTGTTTGCATTAACCGTTGACGATGCATACAATATGGCTACTGATAAAGTTGATTCAAAAGAATATAAGAATCAAATAAGTGAAGACTTGAATCCTTTTATTTTATTGAATTTGAATTTAGATCCAGAATACGAATATACAGCAGATAACGCACCATATGAATTGAATCAAACCGTAAAATATCTAACTGGTAAAGATTTACAAAAACAGGCTCAATTTGAAAGAATTACTGCAGCTGATAATAAAACAGAAATTGGAAAAACTTATAAAGAAAAAGATGGTAAAATATATACGAAAGATGGTGTAAGATATTATGAATATAGTAATGAAGGTCAATTGAAAAACAAAGATAAATTTAAAACAAGTTCATACACTACTTCACAACAATTGATGGAAAATATTATCAAAGATGTCGAGTATGCATATGATTTATTCGATGCAACGGCAAACTATCAAATTCAAACACAACCGATAGGTATGATTTCCAAACGATCCAAAATAGTTATGTAATCCAAAAGGAACAATCGAAGATTGTTCCCGTTACCGCACCGTGATTAATAATATAATAATAATATTTGCTGACGCGGTAATGAAAAAACATTAATTATGTTTAATAAAGATATAATGGAAAATGATTTATGTGATATGTATGAACAATTAAAAGCTACTAAAATTCCATTAAATCCAAAAAGACCGAATATTTCAGGCTTAGTAAAACGCGATAAAGTAAGAAATATCGGGAAACCAGTTGAAACGTGTACATTTGGTTTGGTATATGATCTTAATCGTAAAGAATATGTAACATCAAACATTTCAAAAAAGTTTCCAGTTTTATTTTCTAAAATAATTGATTTCGGTAAAAAATATGTAAATCACGATTTTACTTCAATTCAATTAAATCACAATATACAATGTTTAAAACATAAAGATCGAAATAATAAAGGTGAATCGTCTATCATCGGTCTTGGAGATTATACCGGTGGAGAACTGGTTGTCATCAAAGATGGTATTGAAAATGTGATAAATATTAGACATAACTTTCATACTTTTGATGGTCATTTATTCGAACATTATACAAAAGAATTTGAAGGTGATAGATATTCTTTAGTTTTTTTCATTTAATTTATATTATCTTTATTATATATATAAATCATGTCACATAATAGTATCGGCAAACAAGCAGGATACGATCAAACTAACGTCGAATTTATTGCAAAAAGTTTAGTATGCGAAACATTGAACGGAGCTGCGGTACCATCTGGTGGGTTAACACAAACGCTCGATGAAGTGTGTACCGGTGGTACCAATAATGTTACAACAAGACAAATTATTGCGAATGGATTAGTATCAAGCAATGGTCGTGTATTTGTACAACAACCACCACAGGTAATAACAACTCCTCAATTATCTGGAATCTGTACTGTTCAAAATGGCGAAATTAAAACTCAAACTTTAACGAAAGAAGTTGTATTACCAGATGGACTACAATCTGTTTGTAATATAAAAAATAGTACAACTACCGCGATTGTTGGTAACGGATTACAATCAACTTCAACGATATCAGCGGCTACGACCGTTCAAGCTGGGACGGCTCTTCAGGTGACTACGAAACCAACCACGATATCAGCTGTAGCGGATCAAGAAGTATTAGTTTGGGATAACAATATAATCAAAAGTATTCTATTGAATGGACCTGTTCGAAAACCTACAAGTCTATACGGCGAGAGCGGATTCCTCATCGCGGGAATTGTAGCACTTGGAACGTACAGTATGACGAATACTTTAGCATATAAAATGCAGTTTCCGGCTAACTTTGTAGATGGTGGTATTTATATTGAAACTATGAAAGTTGGTTATAACTCTCCACTGTTTATAGACCCTGCTCGATCTGGATTCTTTTATATTAGCGGTGATTTAATTAATGGTTTTGAATGTCAAAATTATACTTTAGATTTAAGTATATCACAAATTTGGAATCCAGAATTTCCACAAAATACAGCACCTCTAAATACAACTAATTATTATACACCTGTTAATTACCAACTGGCGGAATGCGGCGATGGTTCTGGCGGGAATACAGTATTAAACACATATCTTGTTCAAATACGATTGAGTGAAGATGGTATTGATGTTTGGCAAGACATAAATAATCCCAATATTACAAATGTATATAAATTTAGATTTACATTAAGAAAAATATAAATATATAATATATACTATAAATCATGTCAACTAATTTCGTAGGAAAGACAAGCGATGCTACGAATTTTAATACGAAAACATTATCGATAAATGGACAAGGTGTGAATCCAGGAGACCCAGGCGTGATACCTGACCCGCTGGTTGTGAATGAGTTGCAAGCGAATAAAATTGGTGTAGCAAGCAATCCAGTTAACGAGATTACTATGGCGAGCGATTTTAATTATCAAAACGATTTAAAAATTTTCGATACAAGCGACCCAGATCCTGCAAATCATCGACAACAATTCAATATAGAAACTGATGGAACGTTAAGGGTTCACACAGGTATAGCTATTAATGACTTTGTTTTGAATAACCCTGCAACCGAGGAAAAATTCAAAATAGGTTTAGATGCATTAGATAGCACATTTCAAATATCATCGACTCAACCCATTCAACAGGTAAGATTATCGATGAGTGATACAGGTATCAACGAGATGCAGTTCCAACAAATGACAATGAACGTTGGTGCTTTGGGAGCGGGAATCCTTGTGAATGATGGCGATGTTATATTGAACGGTGGTAACCTTACAGTGAACCCAGGTGGAATTATCAGTGGTGACGGATCAGGTTTGACCAATCTACCAGGCGGTGGCGGCTCTCAAGATTTACAAAGTGTTTGTGCTATCGGTTCAACTACAAACGCTCAAGATGTTTCATTTACTGGTACTGGTACGATGACTATCGACCAAGAAACAATCAGTGGTAATAATATTCGACTCGAATCAGGAACGGGCGGAGCGGGGAAGGTCAGCATCGGGGAGCAAACTCAAGGTTATATCAATACAGACCACATTGGAAACCGTTCGATTGCTATCGGTCGTAATACACTATCGTTCAACGCTCAAGATACAAATGATGCAATCTGTATCGGGAGCGGTGCGGGAAACAATAACTGTAGCGATTTCGTTGTTGCGATTGGAGACGATGCGGGTCAAAATGATTGTGGCGAAGCAAGTGTTTGTATTGGTAAATTCGCTGGCGAATTTAATCATGGAACCAATACAGTATCTATTGGAAGCGGAGCGAATCAAAATAGTGGTGCAGCTGTTGCTGTCAATAATTCAATCTGTATCAATGCTACTGGTGTTGAATTAAACAATACACTGAACGATTCATGTATCATAGCACCGATACGTGCAGTCACGTATGATAATACAACGATGTTACCATTGTATTACGATAATACTTCGAAAGAAGTGATAGAAACGACTCAAAGTGATTTAGAAAGAGTATGCAGTGCAGGTAACTCAACGCAAGTAACAGATATCGGTTTTTTTGGCGGCGTTCAATCACCAACAGAAGGTGCATTCCAAGTATATCAACGAGCATTCGCGGGATCGACTTTTAGATGTAATACGTTTACAGCAACACCCAATAACTCTATATCAATCGGTAAACAAGCACTCGGTGTTCTTGATGTTACACAAATATTAGGACCAGAAAACATATGTCTTGGTACCAACTCTGCGGCGAACGGTGCTACAGCTGCGGAAAACAATATTTGTATCGGTAGTGAAGCGGGCGAGAATGGAATGAGTGGTTCGAATAACATCTTTATAGGACAGAAAGCAGGTCAAAATACTGGTGGTCTTGCAAATGGTTTAAATAATAATATTGCGATTAACGGTACAAACACAGAATTGAACCCAGGTGGATCGAGTTCATGCTATATTCGACCTATTAGAGCTTCCCCAGATGTACCAAGTGAAACACTACAATTATATTACGATTCAGCCAGTAACGAGGTACGAACTGGTACGGTCGCACAGGGGACGGTTGGATCGCTGGCTCAAGTCTTAGCAATTGGAAATACTGGGGCAAATATCAATCTCACTGGCGATTTGGATTGTACAGCCATTCGTATGACGAATTCCCAGGACTGGGCGTACACAACGCCAACATCGAGCCTTACGTTAAACGGCGTACCATTGACAGGTTTGACTGCATCATATAAGACATCGACTTCACCTAATAACTTTACTGGTGAAGTATACACGATGGTTAACACATCTGCTTCAACTATTCTAAGTGGTACTGTGGTTCAGTTCGATACTTCTACTGTAGCAGTTAATGGTGTTATACCATACTCAGCCACAGCCACACAATTGACTGATAATTGTGCAGTATTAGGGATTGTAACAGCAGATTCATTAACTGGTAATTCATGTTTCGTCCTTGTTAGTGGTTTTGCATCGGTCAAGTGTCTCGATGGTTCGTATGTTCGTGGACAGCTTCTAAGTGTTGGTGCTGGGGGGATTGCAGCCAGTACATTCCCCAGTTTGACTACAGGTATAATCGGCGTATGTATGCAGACTGTGACGTTACCCAGTCCAGATGCTGTTTTATGTTATATTCAAGCAAGATTCCAATTTTAAATAAATTAGATAATATATATAAAAAAATGGCTAACTTTGTCGGTAAAAATTGTCAATGTTCTAAATTTACATCAAAAAACGATGTATCAACTGAAGTTTTATTTTTAAGAGCTACAGATGGTGAATGTATTCTACAAATGGATGGACAAGATACTACGATCGATATTAATGCAACAAATTTGGTTGAATTTCGAGTAGCAACACAACAGCCCGAGTTTCTTCAAATGCAACTCGTAGGACTACCAACGACCGAACCAAGTTTAAACAATTACATTTGGAACGATGCAGGTACTCTTAAGATAAAAACATAAAAAGTAAAATTAAAAATAAATATATATATTATTATATATAAGACATGAATTGTATCGGTAAACAAGCTCAAGCTACAAGTAAAATATATACACGAACAACTTCGCCTCTCGGTGGAGAAGTAACCTGTAGAGATATAAATATGAGACCGAAAGGAGGCAATCAACAATCGAGATTATTGATGTTTGCTAAAACTACAACCGTTGATATGGATAGCACTACAAATACAGGATTCGATAATGGAAATGTTTTTTTTAACGTTGCGTCGAGTGGTGGAGGAGTTGACGGCAACACTATTTTTCGTTTGGCGAATATTCCACGATCAATTGACTCTGGCGTATCACCAACAATCCCACCAAAAATTCAGGTAAGTGAACTATACACTGATAGCGATGGATATGTTAGAATGAGGATCGCATAAAATAACTTAAAATATATGATACTAATATAAAAATATAAAAATATGACAACATCATTCGCATTAAAGATGATTAACCATCTAAAACAATCAAATGAATTCGATTATCTAATGGATGAGAAACGTAAATATCCCAAGGAATTCGGTATGTTCAATACGAATGAATATTTATTATTGTTTTTCGTTGTAGGTCAAATAAAAAAGAATGTACCTTTTGTAAAACTACTAAAACTATTAGGCACCGATTTTAAAGTGTTCTTAATGTCGTTATACCGTGAATCATTTGAAAAACCAAAAAAGAAAGATATAAAGACATATAGATATAGATGGAGTGATATAGAAGATGATGGTAGTTACGACGATCTTCGTTCATTTATTAAAGAGTATCATAATGAATGGATCGAAATCATGCCTGAGATTTTATATACTAAATCGTATTACCCGCAGATACCTCGATAGACAATATATGTTTAATTCATGGATTACCGTATCGGGATTAAATTTTATATATATTATTTTGCCCGTGCGGTAATGAGATCGTTAACAATGTGATTACCGCGTCGGTATTATAAACTGTCAAGTAACAGATAATTATTATTAAGATTCACCAGTACAAGTATAGAACGTTTTTGCGATTGAAACCGTATGACCAAGTTGTTTAGCTATTTCATACCTTTTATCAAATGGTGCATCTTTATAATAGGTTTCTACTGATTTTCGTATTGTATTAAAACCAACCTTCTCTTTTATTCCGTGTTTGAAAAACAATCTATTGATTCGATTACCGCTCATTTGCCCCGCTGGTTTATCGGGATGGTCTTTGTGTGAAAACAAGTATGTTCTTGGATCACTTTGTAAATCATCTTCAAGCATATTCTTCAACTCATCTCCTACTGTAAAATCAAACTTATATTTATCACTTGTCTTCGTTTTATTGAATACTAATTTACCAATGTCTCTTACATAATAATTTTTCTTAGTATGTTCTTCATCTTTACCTAATTCTTCCATATTATCATATACTTGAATCGCACTCCAATCATCTCTCATTGGAAACTCAATAATCATGTTTAATAGTAAATCGTTACTATTTTGTTTAATCTCTACAAGTTTTTCATATGGAATGATATACATATCTTCATTCTTTTTTTGAGAATGATCGATAGCCTTTTGATGTAGATAATCTTTGAATTCAATCAGTTCTTTGTATATTTCAGGATTCTTTTTCAAATATGGAAAACTATTATCACATTCATCGTAAATTTTAGTAATCACACACAATACCGATTTTGCTAAATGATCGTATTTATATGCTTTATTCATTTCTTCTTTGAAAACATTAAAACCTTGTTTGATAGAATACTCTACATCATGTATATGATGGTCTGTAGTTGTCACTTTACGTGCTCTACTTTTATAATCTTTTAATGTTTTCCCAGATTGAGCATATACATTCTCTACATCCTTTTCGAATTGTTCCCAAGTATACATAACATCAATGTTTCCATCAAACAATCTAACATTTAAAAATTCATTGATAATATTATCGTTTTCAGTTTGGTCTTCATTCTTTGTTAATTCCAAATCATTGATAACCTTTGTTGCAAGTTCTTCATAATTCATCAAATATACTTCACTTGGTTTCAATTCATTTATCTTCTTGATAGGACAACTATCTGGTTCAACATTATTAGGTTCCTTTTGGTTTGATTCTGTAGTTGAAGGTTCATTAACAATAGTGTCACATACATGATCAATGTATTCGGTCGCGGAATCGATAACTTCATTTTCTATATTAATATAAACATCTTTATAAGGCTTGTTACCATTATCATCAGTAATTTCACGAAGTTCTTTTAATGCATCTTTAGTTTTACTATTGAAGAGCCAATTCATTTTATTTAATAAAACGATTTGTTTTTTAATACCACGACGAGCCTCTTGCAAAGCTCGACAGCATTTGTATTGTTCGGGTTTCTTTGCAATACACGCTTTTTGATAAGGATTCTTTTTAACGGTTGTATTAGTAGTTTGTGTAGTAGTGCTCATTATTATATATTACTAATACTCATTTTCTTAAGCTGTTTACGACGCACTTAACTTATAATTTAATACCTTTGATAGATTTCTTATTTTGAGCTCTGGCTTTCGCCCATAGTTTCTTCATTACTGATGTTGTTCCTTTTGACTCTCTTCTGCGTGATTTAACAGATTGACTATGTTCATATTCCATCAAATGTTTACCTTTACTATCACGATTTCTATCTTGTTTATCTTGTGAATATTTCATACCGACGGGAATCAATGCAGGTTTTTTCATTTATATATAATATATATATATAAAATGATTTCAAAAGTTTCAAGAAAGAATATAGAAAACTTATATAGATTTATATTCAAAAGTATCAATGATTATATTCAATACTTAAAAGATCGTGGTTGGATTGAGTTCAAATAATATATGTTTAATGTAAATGGCTTCCTTTTCAACAAAAACATTTCTAAAATTCGATGACTACGGGACACCCTTATCGGCTTTTCAAAACATTCAACATATAATAGAACCGTGGAAAGATAAAGTGATTTATGAGCCTTTTTATATGGATGGTCGTTCGGGTCAACTATTAAAAGATATGGGATGTACCGATGTAATACATGAAAAAGAATATGATTTCTTTGAAATGGTTGATAAATTAGATTATGATATTATTATCAGTAATCCACCGTTTACATTGAAAAAAGATATAATGATTAAATTGAAGAAGATCGATAAACCATTCATATTGATTATGCCTTGTTCAGTATTGGTAACTCAATATATACGAGAACTATATCGAAATGACATTCAAATTGTATTGCCCAAAAGAAGAATACAATTCTATAAATTATCCGCTGAACACGAACCTGCATATGGTAATAGATCAAACTTTGAATGTTTTTATTATTGTTATAAATGTAATCTCGAAAGAGATATTAACTGGTTAAGATAAATTTAGTTTAACATCGCCAAATATATGGTAAATATCATCGAATGTCCCAATGGAAACAATCTTCGATTGTTTCTGCTACCGTGTCGGCAAATATTATTATATGTTTATTAATCTTGATGCGGTAATCAATCAAAATTTTGACATGATTATCTGGGGTTAGCGGATAGCGGTTAGCGGTCTATTTTAAAACTTTTTGATATACAAAAATAGAAATTCCTGGAATCCGCAAATCTGGTCACCAGATAGTTTTAAATCGAACTACTAACCGCAAACTGCTAACCAGATCAAAAAACATCAAAATATGAGTATATATATACTACTAACTAACTAACTATTAACTATTAACTATATATTATTCATTATTCATGATATATCTATTTATCCTAGTCGCCGTTCCTTATAGCATCATATATACATAAAAGTCTTTACAAAAATAAAAAGAGTTTTTTATTGATATTCATCGTTATTTATCGTTACCATCATATGATCATATCATCATTACCGTAGGTCATCATATCATCATATCATCGTTACCGCGTGGGCAAATATTATTATTATATATTTAATCACAATGCGGTAACCATCGTTTATTCATCGTCACTATCGTACAAACTCACTTGGTCCCATTGATTGTAGCAGTAACTTCGTCGATAACCCATACTACTCCTAATCATATCAATGGTCGATAGATAAGTCAAGTTCCATCGCATATGTACTGGATATTGATGATTATCGGCACGGTCTGCAGTACATCGTTGTATCAATCCATCCATAACATCGGTCCATTCCATCTGATGCTTCATTCGATAGATTGTATCGATGATATCATTGGGCAGATCGTTGAAGGTGGTAGGCTTGGTCATTACGACGGTATCAGTGGTGGTGCTCATTGTATACCATATATACGACGCATTTCCTTAAGCTCTTTAAAACGGGCGTAAAGTGCATAAATAATTATTAATGACGCCACGTCGGCGTAGCCGACCAATAGACAACGCCGTACCTTACAGCACCAAGGTGACACGTGTCGCAATATTATTGGTACAATTCGTACGCCGTACCTTATAGCACTACTACTACGTATTACGCCGTATATGCCAGGGACATATGTGATAATCAGTGACACGTAGGAGACCATAGGTCTTGAAATCCACGTCACCATACCACCTCGTGGACCAATTAGAATGCAGTATTTTTGCCACGTGTCTTTGATCGCAGCCGCCCTTTGGCTGCGTTGCGACACGTGGACGAAATACTGCATTCTAATTGGCCCACGTCGACGTGGTATGCTGACGTGGATAAGAGACGCACCCCGCCACAGTCAACCACTGCAACTTCCTTGTTTTCACCAGGCATTATCTGTTGAATCAATTCAAAAGAGGTTCCGGCTTGGAAAACCGGAGGCCTGCCTCGACAATCTCGTCCAGATAGCTGCACAGTTTGGGGTGCCCAGGGTCTCGCGCCCACAAGTCGTAACATACGGCGTTTCTCAGGGCACCAAAGCTCATGGTAAAGGCTCTTACGGCAACGTCCTTTTACACTGCACTGTTGATAACACCGAGCGGGCTGTTCTCAAGGACTACACCGACCCTGCACTGCACCGTCGCCTGCGGTTCTGTGCCGTGGAGCTGTACATGCACTCTTTGGCCCGTATCGCGTCTCCCACAACGGTTGTCCCCTGCTTAGGATACGGGGCCCACATTGGCGCTCCAGACCAGTCCGCGTTCCTCGTCATGAAATATGGCGGGGAGCCCCTCATCGACTTCCTGAAAGCCCGCTCTTCATCAGAAATAACAATCGGAGTGCGGCGCCAGCTGGTCATCGACTTGTTTCGTGGCGTTTCGGAACTCCATGCCGCTGAATTGGTGCATGGGGACCTGAAAGGAAACAACGTGCTTGTACAAGACAATCTGTCGGCTGTTGGCGGACAAAGTCTCAAAATCATCGACTTCGGTTTGAGCTGCTTTGAGCGAACGGATCCGAGTGTTGTCCCACCAGTCCCACCACCAGCGCCACAATTTTATACTTTCTACAAAGCATGGAAGCCCTCTCACCGGGCTCCGGAGTCCTCGCTAGCGAACAAAACCACCTACAGCGACATCTGGGCAATTGGCGGGCTCGCCATGCAAATACTCTTAGGGAAAAACCTTCCATGGGAACAGCTTCTGGCGTTGGCTAAAGAGCGTAACATGGGACAATGGGAGCCACATAGTCGTACTTCAAAAACGCTAACATTGCTCGTGAATGCGTGTCTCGAAGTTGACCCAGCGAACAGGCCAACTGCCTCCAAGTTACACTCAACTTTCTTTGCGTCTCGGATACAATCAAGTAATGATGGGGTAGAAGGGAGCAATTCCTACCACCGCTTAGTGCCAGGTTCCAACGCTTAGTGCTTGTCACGTTTGTACGCAAATCCTAGCTAGGCATGCACATTTTCAACACATTTTGCCAGGAATGCGTCATGTATATTTCGTATATTTGCACTGTGCTGACTTGCACGGATTCTTGCATATCACCGTCGCTGATGACTGCGTTCGTTACATCACGCCGTTATTGACCGATGCTCAATGGGCACCGGTGGTCAGGTTGCCGTTGGGCGGAGCTCGTTCTTTCTGGGCCAACCTGGGTGGGGGGTCACCGCATCCAGCCTTACCGCATTCAGTGATAAACGTGTGTCACGAAGGCAGACGCCCTGGCTCCGGTACCATCTCGCGTTTGTTTGTGAAGGCATTCCGGACGGCGTGAGTGTCCTAGACCTATTTACCGTGTGCAATGTGTGCCAGTTGGAAACATTGTGGCGGAAACATTATCCAGCGACCCGTCCTTCCCGAGAATCTGCAATGGCCTTCAACCAAGCCCACCCCCGCGACCAGAATGCACGGAGGATGGCTAGGGATGCTTTTCCTTCCAAAGACCTCACATCCGTGTTACAGGTTCAGGTCATTCGGACGGACGGACAACAAGATACCAGAAGCTATCCCCACCACTTCTACGCATGGTTCTTGACGCCCCCTGTGCGGGTCTGGCTCTATCCAGTGCTCTCGGTGATGGTATGCATGCATCGTGGAACGGTGTATGCCGCAGCCAGCAGCGACCTCTCAGCAGGCAGCGCTCCCAGACTCGACATGCGTGCACCGCCTCCGCGCGTGCACGCCGGGTATACGATGTTAGGAATAGAAACCGCGCTGAAGGCAGGTGGTAGTATACTCCACCCCAGTTCCCTGTCAGTGCTTTTTCTGGATGCTCAGGAGTCGCATGCCGCCGATTTTACTCCCACCCACCGAATGCAGGCCCAGCGGGTGTTAGCTGACTGTCGCGCCAAATCAATCAGTATCAATTGGACCAAGTGGTATCGGCCATGGCAAACCCAGTCGTCCGGAGCCGACTCCTTTTTCGATGGCGGTGAGGGGTTCCTCACTCGGTCCGATGATGCCGTGGGAGCACCTCCAGGGATTGATAAATTTCTCGAAACCCTTGGGCCAATTTCAGGCACCGTGGAAAGGGACCACGCTTTCCTGAGTAGCAATATGAATGCCTTTCATGTAGATAACATTTCCGAGCTCGCTTCGAGCCCGTATAGGAATCTGCTGGAAGCAGTGACATCCCAGCAACCAGCACCAACAGTCATAGTTATCATGGGCGCGTACGTTTCCCAGTGCGTGCTGCACACCGCCCTTGCGGCGCAGCAACTGGGATACTGCATAATAATTGTGGAAGACGCGTGCGTGGCATACCCCACACTGAATAATGTCGCGCCGGACAAACTTGAGCAGGTTGTAGAGGGGCATTGGGATCTCCTTACTCGTTGTGCAGTGGTGTTAAATGTTGAGGATTTCATTAGCGGCGTTCAGTAGCAATTTTTACACACGCCTTGCGATAGCATACGTACATCACTCTAGAATTTTATTAGTAAATTGTACCGCTGTCTCCACTTGGACAATAGTAAATTGTCTGATTACGTCCTGCTGAATACTGTCGCTCTGATTAATACAGGCGCGGCAATCATGGCATGACCGGTGGAATTCACCCTCACTTCCTACCCTCACTTGTCCACCATCTCATGTTGCAAATGACAAAGCACATTACACAGGAGACCGAGGCCACCATCTCCTATTTCATATTCTTTTGGAGTGGATGAAGCAGCACTGGCTTTGCAGGACAACGCCAGAAGTGCTGTTCATTAGGGATTGGGTAGAGGAAAGGATAATGTGGGCAGTTGGTGAGAAGGTTCTTGTTTCGTGTGAATATGGTATTGTTCAAGTGCCATATGATATTGCACAGCTGAGTGGGACTCTCGTACATATTCCCGAAGGCGAGCCGGAAGTTGAGCATCAGATGTGTATCAGTCCCAGATGGCATTCCTCATTGTGGCTCGTGAATGAAGAGTATTTGAAAGACCCAGATTACTGGTTAAAAAATGAGCATGATAACTTTTACCATCATTACCGGAGGAATTTGCACAAGGCATTTCACTTACATGACAGACTTGGGTGCTATATGAAGAGATACAAGGTAGCAGACCTATTGTCAGAGTTTGAACCAATTTAAATTTACTGCAAAGATGAGTGATACTAGCACTTGAATTGTATTGCGTGTCAATGTTAACAGTATATGTGTAATAACAGACGTATTTGTGCGACACGTGTACCCATCATGTTTACGTTTGTAATTACTAATACGCAACTGAAAGATGAGTAATTGACAACTAGGATGTATAGAGTAAGTTGGCAGCAAATTTTAATATTACTACAATCTAATAATAGTAGATTGTATATATATTATATATATTATTAGATATGTATATATGATATATATTATTATAAATATATATCTATATATCATCCAGATTGTAATAGTAGATTGTAATATTACAATATTAGATTGTAATATTAGATTGTAATATTAGAATATTAGATTGTAATATTACAATATTAGATTGTAATATTAGAATATTAGATTGTAATATTACAATATGATATTACAATATTAGATTGTAATATTACAATATGATATTACAATATTAGATTGTAATCTTGCAATAATAATACAATCTAATATAATAATATTGCTGCTGTAGTAATAATAATGTTGCTGAGCAATATTACAATGTTGTAAAACGTACCACAGTTCTTCGCAAGGAAAGCGCCTGTTGAATTTCCGGGTAGCATGGTAATTATTGTTGCAACATTACAACCTAATATTGTAATATCATTGCAATATTGCAATCTAAAATTGAAATATCATATTGTAATATTACAATCTACTATTACAATGTAAATGGTATATATATTATCATATCATATCATATCATGTATACATATCTAAATCTAGATAATATATAAAGAATATGTAGATAAGATCTATATCATATATGCATATCTAATATTACAATCTAATAATGTAATTTTATTAGATTACCTATAAGATTATAGGTAATCTAACAATATTACCTGTAGTAATATAGGTAATCTAATAATATTAACTATTATTAGATATGTAATAGTAACACCAATCTAATACATGTGATAATTAGAATAAAAAACCACCACAACAAATAAATGTGGGTTGGGCGTGGGGCGTGGACCTCGCAGGGTAAAATGGCACCACACAATCCGCCTTGGTCAGGGGCAATGCCTACTACGCGGCATGTTCATTTCGCGTCAAGCCAGAGGCCAGGAACAAGCGAAGGGGAGGTGCAAACGGCGGAGGTGCTTCGACCTCCAGCAAATCAAGCACCGATCCCCGTAAGACTCGCCGGCTCCCTTGTTACCCTTCTACAACGCATTTACTAAAGCCTTGCTTTAAACCTACCAAGCATTTTCGTGGTGGCATGACTGGACGGGTCATCCTCGGTTTGCACGGATCATGGATCTTGCAGGAGGAGCACCAGGGCGGTGACGAACCCGCGGCGTCAAGTTTCCTGCCGGAGGACGGTGCCGAACCCGCTAAACCACGAGGCACGTTCTTTTGGTGGCCCTGTGATCCCGTCAGTCAGCATCAAGTGCAGATGTGTATAAAGGGTACAAGAATGCATCAAATAATTGTACGCAAACTCCAGCAAACCATTACACACCCTACCGACCGCACCGAACAACATCGTATGGTATCGGTGCAGTTCGTGGTGTAAACGGTGGCCCGCGCTCTGCGATCCCGTAACGGAGTGCCAAATGCCCTGAGACACACCGGTGGTCGAATCAGGAGCGCCACGCAACCGACAGGCAGCTGGCCCACATCTGAACGTGGAGGCTTTCATAAGGAAGATCCCTGTGGCATTCGACCTGGAGGCGCGGCAGATCGTGGATAAGCCCACGAGTGCATATTGGGCAAACGTCCCCGAGGCCCAGGAGCGATTCGATCTGTGTGTGAAGCTGTTTACCCAGGCGTATCCTACACTGGAAAAAGACGTCGTAACCCGTAAGGTACAACGACGGCTAGTCAACCGACGTTTTCTGGGACCGAAGGGCACGACAGTAGAACAGCGCCAACGGACTGACTTGAACGCGGCGACGGAATTCAACAACCAAGTCCGAGACAAACGCCCAGACTTGGTGATAGCCCTGGCGGCACCCACTCATGGTGCCTTGGCCGGGGCCATAGATCCCCTATCGCCAACATCCGATGCTGTTGAGCGGGTGGTTAATGCCGGGAGGTGGCCTACAAATATAAACATGGAGCCTCGACGGAGCCCACGAGTGCACGCCGCTGTTGATGCAGCAGCACCACTGGTTGCCAGTACACCTCCACGGATTAGTCCACTAGTGCACGCCGCTGTTCCTGCAGCAGCACCACTGGTTGCCAGTACACCTCCACGACGGACGAGTCCACTAGTGCACGCCGCTGTTCCTGCAGCAGCACCACTGGTTGCCAGTACACCTCCACGGCGGACTAGTCCACTAGTGCACGCCGCTGTTCCTGCAGCAGCACCACTGGTTGCCAGTACACCTCCACTGCGGACTAGTCCACGAGTGCACGCCGCTGTTCCTGCAGCAGCACCACTGGTTGCCAATATACCTCCACGGACAAGCCCACGAGTTCGCGACGCCGTTCCTGCAGCCGTACCACTGGTTGCCAATACACCTCCACGGACTAGTCCACGAGTTCGCGACGCCGTTCCTGCTCCAGGAGCACCACTGGCTGCAACCAGCGTGCCTCGACGGAGCCCACGAGGTGACGGAGCGGAGCCGAACCAGTATGAGGAGCAGAGGAAGAAAACGATGGCTAGTACGTAGTCTACCCGTTTGCGACTCGCGCATGTGTACGTGAACAAACACGCGTTAGTTGACATGTTCTCGTGTTAGTTTGCGCAATCATGGGAGATGATACTAAATGGGCATGGGGTTTTTTGCACTACTGTCAGGCAACAAACGCAAGTTGAGCGCTGCGTTTGGTTGCGCACCAACCGCATACGAAGACTTGCAGCGGGAGAAGCAAAAGCTGCTCCCGCAAGTACAGCAGCTGGGTGTACCGGCACTGATCGAACACGTGCAGCACGTAGCGAGGGTTACGCAGAGACAGGTTTTCATGACGGCGACGGCCGTCTTCGAGAAGGTACACATGCCTGGTTTTGAACTTCTCAGTACGCAACACGGGACGACGGGGTGGCGGGGGGAGGTCGAGACGGAGTTGCGGGAGCGGTGGACTAAGGACCTGAAAAAAATAGGCAAAGAAGGATCCGTTTTGAAGGCGGCTTTCCAATCGATTAACCAGGCTACACGGCAAGCTCCCGCGGCTGCCGCACAGCGCGCACCCCGTGCAACACGAGCGGTGCGAAGCATGGCGGATGTCGACGACGATGATGACGCGGACGATGATGACGCGGACGATGATGACATGCGACAGGTGCTCGCATACGGAAGGGGCTTACTAACGAAGAGAGCCTCGATGACCGCGGCAGCGAAACGTAAGGCGGCGGTAACAGCTTGGACCGAGAATGCAATCGAAGAGTTCCAATCTGATTCGCATATCACGTTCGGCGATTGGTACGGGGGCGTGGTGAAGGATAAGGACGGTACCGAACGAGACGTAGATGCCTATGTGGGAGAAACGGTGTTTGAGCACGAGACCATCGGCGATGCATCTCCTTGGCGCACGATGGGACATCCGGAGATCATGCGATGCCACCTAGTGGCAGCGGACGATGGAAATGTGGATGGCACGGTGGAGCCACTGGCTAGGTTTGACTACAGCATTTTCCACGGTGACTTTACGGTGGAGTCCTGGACGTGGGAGCAGCTGGTGGAGATGAATCTGAAAATCGTGCCCGCAGTCCGGGTGAAACGAAACTACGAGGTTGGGTGGAAGGACGAGGCCGGCGTAGAGCGCACCTTGACCCTGGCAGAGTGCCGTGGTAATTTCGGCGCAGACCGGATTCCAGCGTTGCGCACTCGTAATTTCTGGACGGCGGCACCCGACGGCAGCACCCGCATGGGAGGACAACAAGCGCCGTAGAAACTAGAGCAAGTTTGGAAAGACGCCAGATATCAGTTTGTTTATTTGTGATGTACGCTGACGCAACATTAGGTGGTTGTTTGTTTTGACGTGTAGCACGCCGCGATGTGCCTTCCATGCGATATGGAGTTGGCAGCCTGCTGGGTTTACTCCTGGCGGAAAAAAGAACGTTTATAACAATTTCATTTCTGGTTGGTTTGATCTATAGTACACCGGGAGGTGCCTTCCATGCGATATGGAGTTGGCAGCCTGCTGGGTTTACTCCTGGCGGAAAGAAGAACGTTAATAACAATTTCATTTCTGTTGGTTTGATCTCTAGTACACCGGGAGGTGCCGTCCATGCGATATGGAGTTGGCAGCCTGCTGGGTTTACCCCTGGCGGAAACAAGCACGTTAATAACAATTTCATTTCAGGTTGTTTTGATCTGTAGTGCACCGGGAGGTGCCGTCCATGCGATAACGAGTTGGCAGCCTGCTAGGTTTACTCCTGGCGGAATCGACAACCATTCGGTTGAGCAGTGTGATTAGCAAGTACAAAACCCGAACTCGATCCTTTTCTGATACAGATGTAACCAGGTGATGCAAGGAGATGCCAGGGCGGAAGAAGCACGCTTACTTCCATTTCACAACCCGCTGTTCCTTGCGAAATGATCGTCGCATAGGTGTTGCGCCTTCTGATGACAATTGCAGTGATGAATTAACCTGCTGATGGCACGCCGAACATGCACAAGTTGTCTATAACGAATGCATGTAAATCGTCCCGGAATTGGGTATAACTGTGGCATGTGCGCAGGACAGAAGGACTGGTTTAACTGGACAGCGGTGTCGTTCACGGAGGAGGAGGTGGAACAAATGGTGCAGCGATCCGCAAGCACCCGCACCACCATACGACGCACAATGCGCGCGCAGCTGAAACTCGTAGAAGCATGTCGAGGCCCTCCCTCGGCTGCCGAAAAGAACCTTCTGGGAATAATCGATGCATGGCTTACGGACCATGGGGGACGCATGGACACGAGGTATCGTGTGACTTCCCTACCATCAACAGGACCTACCCTACACGATGTTGAACCATCCGTGTTCACAAGCATGACTTTCCCGGACAGCGGCATGCACGGTGTACATGGAGTCCCTTCCGAGGTGAAGATTCAACTCGACGAGGGTGTGGTGCAAGGTGACCCCGTGTCTACACTGGACTATCTGGACTCAGATGAGGAGGATGACGATGTGCAGAAATTGCTTGCTGCAGCGGCGGACGCCCCTGAGCCGGAGGCGGATGTCACGAAAAGCACACCTGATAGAGGTAACGTACACAGACGAAATGAGTTGGGAGGAAGCGCTAAAGACGAAGTACACAAAATACACACCGCTAGTAAAGCTACTAGAATTATATGGCTACAAGGTAACGCTACACGTGATGGTATTCGGCAATACGGGAACGATATACGAACACACGGAGAAAATACTGACCAAACATTTAGGATTCGACAAACAAGAAGCCCTACACCTACTCAGGAAAATACATGACCTAGCGACAGGATTTGCAGTAAGCCTAAACAGACTATATAGAACGAAAGTAGACAAGGAACCAGACTAAGGGACAAAGAAGAAGGAGTCAAGGGGACTCACAAAGCCCCACACCCCGTCCAAGGGTGTCTCTTTTTCTTTTTTTTTCTTTTTTTCTTTTTTTCTTTTTTTCTTTTTACAAAGGTATGCCCGTTGTGAGGTCACAACTCTTTTAAGAGGGGAGATCTGTCAGGGTCATGACCGATGACATATGTGTCATACATGTCATACGTGTCATACCTGTCAGACATGTCATACCATGTCATGTCATATATTATGACAGTCGGTCGCGTCATATATCATTATGACAGTCGGTCGCGTCATATATTATTATGACAGTCGACAGTATGGTCGATCATGACTGTACATGTCGAGTCGCGTCATATATTTATGACAGTCGTCAGTACGGTCGACGATGACTGTACATGTCGCCAGATGATAATGTCATATCATCAGGCATCCCTGTCCATGTGCTGGGAGGATGGGCAGTGGAGCGGAGGACCGTGGGGAGGACGGCATACACGAGCTCGTTGAGGACGATGTGGTAGTCGGAGTACTCGTTGTCCAGATCCAGAAGCTTGGCGATGTCATCCCGGGAAACGGGCCCGAAAACATGGGCCATGTTGGCGAGCAAGACCGCGAAGTCCGACTCAGCTTCAGGTCCGTCAAGAGTGAGGCCGACGGTGCTCTTGAAGCCGTGGGTCCGAAGGAGCTTGGCCAACTCCTCGTCGTAGGAGAAGGCGTAGTCGAGCTTGTCCGCGAATTCCGTACGCTGGGAGGGCTTCACAGGCGTGGAGACCCAAACCGTAGGGTCAGCGTGAAATTCAGCAGAGGTGGCCGCCCGAGAGACTGGTGTCGGCTTGGCGGTCAACTGCGACATGCGCACAATCGAGTCCCCAGTGCCACCACGGTCGGGGCTAGCCGATGAAGTAGGGCTGGCGGAGGAATGCCCTCCAGGAGAACCCCTCGCAGCACGAAGGCGGCTGCCGAGGGAGACGCGGTCCGTGCTCATCTCTGGTAGAACGTAGCGTGGAATGACGTCGGGTTGGGCGTGCGAATGCCGCACGAAATCCGGGAGCTGGTTCCGCTCGAGGAAATGGACCGGTGCCGTAAAAAACACGCGGTTCGTGGTAAATGAAGGAGCTGGCAATGCGCTCAGCTAGGTGCAAGCAGCTTGTTTCGCTGCAAGCGGCCGCTGGTTCCGCGGGATCTTAGAGCAGTGAAAATCGAAACACCCACTAAGTGGTGAACCGATAACCTGACAGGAACAGTGAAATATATATATGTAATTGACGGAGTCGGATATATATATATATATATCACAGAAACCTAGAACAAAGCTGTCAAGCAGGTGTCTCGGGTTTCACAGTGCGAAGATAGTTGAATAATATACGGGAGGTGTTTTATTCCCTGATCTGAGCAGGACCGTGCCAGGCAAGACGGCACCGCGGGTCGAGGGGTGACACAGGCGGACAGGACTGCCACCCCCTTACAGTGGGGGGGCTAAAGTCACTGTTCCCATGAACAAACGCTTGAGAATCGAATGGTGGAAAAAAATATGCTTAGTGTAATTAATTGTTTAGAAGAAGGGGGTGTGCCAGACGAAAATATTGCACACGCTGAAGCGAAGGCATGCCATATAACTCCACACCTTACCAAAGGCACCGAAACCCGATGGATCGATGATCCATCGGTTTTTGGTAGCTTTTGTACTCACGCCAGGCACTCGACTTTGAAAACCAAAACGCCAGCGACATCCGAAACGGAATACCGAGTGATGCACTTTACGCGGTACCATACAGTACCGTCGCGTGGTTGCAAACGATGGATGGCATGTGACATTTACTGTATTTCCGAAAAACATCACCGAAATCAAATTCCCTATTTTGTCTTTTTCTATTCCTCGGAAAATACGCAACCCTCGGGAATTGTTTGAAGGTTTCAGAGTTTTTAGTTTAGTATGACATCACACGAGAGCATTTCTGGACAGTTTCATTTTAAGTGGCTAAATCGCCGTATCGTCATGTCATGGCATGCGCCATATATAAGATAGACCATATATAGGTAGACGGAGGTCACTAAGATCATCCGACACAGATGGCGTGAGTATAATCAGGAAGCGCCTTTTTCGTGTCGCGAGGTGTATTTTTTTTGTCGGGTCGCAAACAGATCCGATTATACTCAACATTATACACCGACCGTTCGCAGCTTTTTCAAAAAAAAGCTGCAAGGTCCTGCGTTTCCCTTATAGGAGCGAAACAGGTTTTCCTGGAAAAAGTGACATCGACGTACACGATACTACCAGAACTGTGCACCTTGGGGCCCTTTTTTACGGAAACAGTGTGATTTCCCCGACAGATCGGGAGTAACCGCCCATATATAATTATATTGCAGTCCACACCGGTCACCTTAAGATGGCAAGCAGGAGAGTTATACAAATCGGTGGAGCATTGCCGCCAATCAGAGACGCATAAAATATTCCTGGGCGTAGTATCGAATTATGGATATTCATGCAGAAGTCATCAGCGCGACAAATTTCAGATGGCGTATAAAAGATATTTCCGACCGATCGCCAATCAGAGAAGCCCTGAGGTTAGATAAACTCCATGAATATGGGTCACACGCGAAATACCATAAGCTGACTGTGCACGTACAAGGAGCACGTGTTTTTTGTATAATTATAGAAGGCGCACGTGCTACAGATTTCAGGGTGGCTTACATGAGATGTTTATCGACCGATCGCACGTAACCGCCAATAAGAAGTGCGAGCACCTGAGATAGGCACCATGAATATGGGACGACAAGGGAAAGGGATCGCACGACAAAAACGAGATGGTTTTGCAGACGCTGGCTAAGCCAATCAGCGACGCGATCAGTTTCGATTTATATATTGGTAAATTAAAAAACTGCACCACAAAAAGCCCTTAAGTGTGACTTCCTCGCGACAAATGCGATGCGACTGGTTCCAGACTTTCGCAACATGCTGACATGGCATGGGTTTGCGACACGGTGGACTTTCTTTTTGTCGCACGAAGATTACAGTGTCACAGTTGAATGCCACACCCGAAACACTGTCATCAACATCCGATGTATCCGATGTATCCGATGAGATAACATGGCAACGCATGTCATGTCATGTCATGGCGAAATCGGCTCACCGGTGAGACCCACGCGGGCCGCGGCTGGCTGATTTCACATATCAGATATTCACTCACACGTTAATTCTTTAAGCTTTCGTGTTGCGGCGCACCTGACGCCGTTGCCTGCTGCGTCCCGTTTTATTCTGCTGCATGTATCGTGCATACTAACTATTCCCGGTTAAATCCCATCATCCTTGCTGAGTAGCGTTTCCTTGTTTTACAAGTCACGTTCGTTGTTGCGCTATGTCCGATGCCGCCAGCAACATTCGGTTGCTGGCGGCACTTGAATGTCTTCGTAGAGGGCATTCTTGTAGCGAGGCTGACTGACGGGCTGTACTGCTGCCCGACGGATTTGTTGTTGTTACAAGCCCTCACTGACCGTGATATTCTTCAGGAATTTGCTATTTGTTTCAAGCGCCTGTTTTGTGTTCGTTCTGCGTGTTTCTCGTGTGGTGTTTTTTTTTTCGAGGGCGATATCTGCACAGATTGTGCAGCGTGGGTTCGAGTCCCACCACTCTCACTGACTTTGCTCTCTGTAATTTTGCAGGATATCCGGTCACTTTTTCCTGTTTCGCCGCATTCCTGAATGCCTGTTTCGCATTCCTGAATGCCTGTTTCGCATTCCTGACTGCCTGTTTCGCATTCCCGAATGCCTGTTTCGCGTGTGTGCTGTTTCTCGTTTCGTGTGTGGTTGGTTTGTCGTTCATCTTATTTCTGACATGTTTGCGTTTACCGTGTGCAGGTATTTCAACTATTTCATGCTCGTTGGCGATACGCATATTGCTGTGTGGAATTTGTGAAGAGTGTAGTTTGAGCTATTTTGCTTATTGTCTTCGAATGTTTGTATGCCTGCGTGCTTTTATGATGTTTGCAATATCTTATCACTTCGTTCTGACGTTTTAGCGTTCGCTGTGTGCAGGTATTTCAGTTTTACTTTTATCGCTGGCGAAATGCATGTTGCGGTGCCCAGCAACCTGCTTTGCTTATCTTTTAGATTTTAGATTTTAGAAGTCAATCGTTTACAGGATTTGTTTTGTTCATACCTGACTTCACATTCGAAATAGTATGCACTGCACATTTATTGTAAAGATGTATAAGCATAGTTATGTAATGAATATAGAGTAGGAAATTGAGCATGCTTTGCTAACGTGAGCACATTCTCCTACCAATTGTTAGTTAGTTTGCATATGTTTCTTCCGTAAACTGTAATATTATGTTTATAGTCCATAATCTTCTATATAATTTCCGTAAATATCCTGTCCGTAAATATCAGTCTTCTTTGTGTCGCTGCGACAATAATGAGCCCCGCACTCACTGTTTGTCGCACTGCGACAATAATGAGCCCCGTACTCACTTTTGTCGTCCCAGAATATAATTGATATGTCGCATGGTGCGACAAAAATAAAAGATCATGCGACACGAGTGAAGTGCTACCGTATAATCAACTATTACTTTGCAGTCACCAAGAATTGGATGAATAGGAAGAAGTCCAAGAAGCCAGTAGACGGTGAGGAGGACATGCCCTTGATTGGCAGGGATGTCCCGGGAGGTGTGGAAGATCATACAAAAGAAATTGAATTGTATGTTAAATACCCCGAAAGCGGCCGTGTTGAACAAGTCATCTAGGATGGGTTTCGGAGTGGACAATGTACAGGCATTATATTTCACGGCGAAACTCAAGACAGTCTCCTTCAACATTTGCAGTCGCCAAGCAAATATTGCTATCATACGAGAATACGACCGTGGACACGAACAAGGAACAAAGAGCCAAGACGGGTTGGAATATACTTCGCGGAGATAGTATAGACAAAATAACGCTATGCCCTCTGTTAAAAATGTATGGGGTATCCAGAATGCCTCAGGGAGGCAGGAGAAGGAATTCGACTCAGGGGAAGGTGTATTGACGCTAACCCACACTAGCATACAGGAGAGAGCTGCACTCTTAATGGTTTTCTCGGTCGCGATGTTGGTACGTCATCGTGGCTACTATCCCGAGATCCTTGTGGGAGGACCTAGAACGCTCTAGATCCTCCCACAAGGATCACTTTTTCAATAATTTATTTAGGCGCCCCACGAGCTTTCTACAAGTCAACACCAAGAAATACTTTCCACATGGGACCTATATTAAGTAGTATGGTGCGTGGTTTGACGAGAATCCATCACATATACTCCTAGCTAGCCCCAACCAAATTGTGAATTGCTACGTTTTTAAAAGCTTCAAAACCGGGGTGCATCTTCCACATTTTTTTGCCAATCGTATATCGATCCTTCGCCACCATAGACATGGTATATCTCAAGGCATGCATGTATATTAATCATGTTTGGGTCAAAATACGACTTGGATAGTGTATATTGGACACATCACAAAAAACGCGGTCACATGGGTAAGATATACACATTCCTTAAGTATGGGAGTAATTTCGCATTTTGGGCGTAAATCTTGGTCCACTTTAAGCTTTGAGGCTAGATCTTTGCCTTGGTGAGCACTTCAGTACTTTAATATGACTTCAAAGTCTCCTTGGGATTTTTTGGGGATTTTTTGAACGGTTAGAACTACCGCTAGAGGTTCTAGAATGCGATTTTCAGACCCTAATTATGATGGAAATATTGAATTTTGACGGTACTACACCATGTCATGCGCATATGCGGCGATTAATCCGGCTAGTATGATATTCAAGGGCTTACAAAAATAGTTTTGGTCATACCCTCGAGGGTTAACAACATACGCACCAACCCGAGCTCGTGCAGCAAGGCCTAGAGTTGTCGGTACCCTAGATCCTTGTGGTAGGATCTAGCATTTTAATCAAAATTCTGTGAAAGCACCCACCCAAACCACAATAAGATTAAAGGTTAAACCATCGACATTTCAAGCAAAACAATGTGATAGATAATTCAAACGGGACATAAATATTGCCCCAAAGCATATGCCGGGCCACTATATACGATATACAAGGTCGCCATGCCCATTTGCGCTAGATCCTTGTGGGAGGATCTGGATTAAGGATAGTGGCCAATCGTCGATGTCCCGATTCGTCTTCGATATGGAATCGTCTGAGCTATACGAGTACCACTGAAATGTGCGAAGATATCATCAATAGCTTCGCGTAGCTCAGTTGGTTAGAGCGTCGCATTGAAAGAAGCGAACGTCACGGGTTCAAACCCCGTCGTGGAGCATTTTCGCCCCACAACGATATATGATTTGACCCGGCTCGTACAGTGAAAATCCCCGTACCGATTTCAAACCCTAACATCGTCGGGCATAATCGGACGCATGTCGCAGGGGAGGAAGCCGCTATGGTGTATGCACCCTTTTGGGACATGATAACGGCACATAGTACGGTGCTTGAGACTTATAGTGAGAAGGATTTCGGACGAAATCGTTAAGACACTCTTTAGGATGATATGGGGCAGAGCGAAGAGGTACAGATCACACCAGTGGGGCGATCTGGCATCATTGGGGAATGGGGATACATATGGCATTAACCCCACGGAGGAACTTTTCTCTAGGCGGGATGATCACTTTGCTACAGATGGCATCAGTCTGGACGGCGGTAAAGCAGGATGTGTTGTAGTGACGGAAGACGAGCGACATTTATGGCGTCATATGATATTCTAGGGAAACAATCGGTCCCAAGGGCGGAGGCATGTGAGGTTACATTATTGGCCTTACTATGGCAGAACGTAGAGGAAGACGTGACAGTGCACACCGATTCGAAGAACACGGTATATAACGTGCATAAACTCCGGTCCGATAAGGGGAAGGACCCTAGACTGTGGAGGAAATGGATGATTGTGCATTATACTCGCGTATTGTGGCAATAATCGATAAGAGGGAAGACATAGACGTGGAGACGAACCTGATGCACGTAAACTCTCGCAGACTCAGGACAAGATGACTTTCCGAGCATGATGAATGCTGAAGCTGGTGGGCGAGGTCGTAAATACTCTAGGATCACGCATGCCTCTACGGGAGCCTGCTGACCGGTAGTGCGGTACCTCCCGATATACTACGTAGTAGGGGACATCCAGGAAGGCCGTGGGAGGAATATGCAGACGTCATACACACACGCTCGTTGTGGTATGATGGCATGGTGATGTGAAAGCAGATATATATTATATATATGCTTGTCAACTGACTGTGAAAATGCAGTGTGATAGGGTTTCGGTTCGTCTAAAGTCGGATAAAAGAGATAATAGATGGACTTTAGCAAACGGGCGAGACCGTGACACACGAGCGGAGCAGACAGGCAGCACTGCAAGTGACATCCTACCAGGAGAGGGGTGACACCGGGTGTCACGGTTCTATACGAACAATATATGTGACGCTGATGTTATTGAACGGTAACAGCGAAACGCAATGGTTTGGTGGGATATGAGTGCGACAGTCTGTAGACCAGAAGTGCTTGCTTGAGCCCAATGCTCCTCATAGCTTAACACCCCGGTCCTTAATATCCAAGAGGCGGGCAGTGAACTTGTCGATAATGGGAACCCCGTGTTTTGTGGTAGGAAGGGCTTTAGTGAACATGTCAGCCTGATTGTCATCGGTCGGAATCCAGACCGGGATAAACTTCCTGAGGGGCCCCTGACACCAGTTCCTAACCGCGTGGAACCGAACCGCAATGTGTTTGAGCTTAGTAGAGAGTGCCCGCTGAGTGACCAAAGTCTGAACTGCTGAGTTATCTACATTGATGGTGATGGGCTCAGCTGAGGGAAAGAACTCTGTCAGTGTGTTGTAGATGGCCAGGGCGGAGGTGCAGGCTTCTGACATGGCAACATACTCTGCCTCTGTAGAGTGAAGGGCAGTGCATGACTTCTGCTTCTTTGACCACCAGTCAATGAGTATACCGTGAAAGTAGAGACAGTAGCCGGAAACTGAGTTCCGTGCGGCAGTGTCGCACATCTCCTGCATGGTCTCGGAGTCACAGAACGCTGTGAGCTGGGGTGTTGTAGAGTCAATAGCCATAGCAAGTGTGTAGTCTCTGGTGGAATAGGCATAGTGAAGGATCCGCTTGGCAGCGGTGAGGGCCTCAACTGTGGGCTGGTGGCAGAACTGAGCCAAATACGTGACGTGGTAGTATACCGGTATGTCGGGTCTGACGGTCCTGGCTAACCAGAGCAGAGAGTAGATCAAGGATCTGAGGGGTGTCTCAATGGACCTGTCAATGACATCAGGTGGGGGAATGGGGAGGGAGAGACCCTCTGTCATCGGTGATCGAGGTGCCTGCTTGTCCGTGTCTATGCTGAACTTAGCACACAGATCTGTGATGCTCCGCTCGTGTGAAAGCTCAATCCTGGTCGGGTATGACTCTCCTGTAGGAAGTGTCTCAGTCTGGACATCAACCTTGAGCTGGAGGAACTGGTTGAGGACACCAGAGTAGGTGGCCTGGAATGTGGACATGATGTCAGTGTGAAACCGGGCTCTGGACCGCTCATCGGCACAAGCCACAATGAAGTCATCAACGTAGATGAGGACTATGAAGAGCTGACCGTCAATCCAGCCGATGTACAGGCACTCGTCATATGTGGACCTGCTGAGTGTAGGGTAGCGGTCTGTCATGAACCTGTGTGCGGTCTCTGACCAAAGTCTGCCTGAGGTCCGATGTCCGTAGAGTGCCTTCTTCATATAGGCACCTACATATCCTAGGGGATGGACGTACCCCTTCGGAAACCTGTAACATAGTACCGCTCATCCTCAGGTATTAGAGCCTGGAGGAAAGCCTGAGAGACATCATAGTGGTATGGCATGAGTCTGTGTGTCAGGCAGAGCGCTAGTAGGAGTCTGAAGGTGGTGAGCTGAGGTGTAGGGGCAAAGGTCTCCGCCTCCTCATAGAAGGTGCGGTCCATGTCTCCTCTGGTGGTGCATCTGGCCTTGAACTTGTCAAGGGAGCCGTCTGTCAGCTTCTTGAGCTTAAAGACAAACTTACTGGGGAGGACGGTGGAGCCTGGGGGGGAGGCGGTGTCTGGATCGGCCCTGTCTGGCTGAAGTATATATGCCGTCAATCTCTGACTGAATGGCTTTGTGCCACTGTCTCCAATTAGGGCTGAGCCGAGCCTGTCTGTATGTAGCAGGGTCTGGCTCGTCCATGAAGGCATCACTCGGGAAGTCTGCGGGGTCTGAGTCTGCGTCTCTGAGGGCAAGGAGCATGGCCTTCTGGTCTGGGGAGATGATGACAGCATCGGTGTCTGCATACTGGGTGGAGTGTGAGTCAGCAGAGTCGAAGTACACCTGGTATCTGTGCTGTCCAGGCCCCAAAAACAGCCATTTTCGCCCCCGACGAGCACCCAAATAAAATTTTCTCATTATTTCTTCGACAAAGTGTTTAGTGAGGGTCCCCAAAAGGTCCCACGAACTTCAAACACGCGATCCCGATCTTATATCCAATTCCTCTAGCACCCGCGCACTCAAAATGGCCCAAAACCAACGATTTTCGGCCCCGGCGAGCACAAATTTTTTTTTGGAAAAAGTTTTCTCTCACGGGGTCTTAGAATTGCACTAATAAGGTCTAGTAACTCCCAAAACATTTAAAATCTTGGATTTAGATCGAATGTGCATCGATTATGCATTTCCCGTCCGAACTTTTTGCGACGGCTCTAGTACTTGACACCTCTAGTGATCTTATCTGAGAGAATGTGTGATATCTCAAATAATGGTTGCCCTTCTTCGGTGATCATCTGTGACAGAGGCAAAGGTGCTTGGATCGAGTAATTATATAACTCTATTCTGGATACAGGCTGAACCGGATGGATACGAATGTCGAGATCCCCGAAATCTAGCTCATAAGCACGTCCATGGCTGAGAGGCTGACTACTTTGGATATGGTAAACGGCCCGATATATGGCTGCTTAAAGTGGCTGCCTGCCTCTGTCAAACCAGTCCATTGGATAAACTCGGTTCGTAGAAGAACTTTCTGCCCTATTGCAAATTGTCGGGGCATGTGAGTCTTATTGAATCTGGCTCGATTGATTTCTGCTGCTCGGGTAATGTTGTCTACCGCATTGGCATGAACAGCCGAGTAATGGTCAAAGTGATCTCGAATAGCATTCTGTATTGGAACAGGAGCTTCTGGCGGAATAGTGATTGCCAAATCATGCGGCGAAAGTGGCTGCGCCATGGAGTCGAGATAAAAGGGTGTGTAACCAGTACTAGCAGAAACTGTGTTGTTGATTGCAAACTCCACCAGAGGCAACGTGTCCTCCCACGAATTGGCCGAAGTATCATTGCAACAACACCTGAGGAAAAAATACCTTCTAATCAGTAATTATAAACCGGAGGTTGGTGAATCATGCATCAAACAAAATGTAAGATACCTGAGGATGTCCTCAATGAAGGCATGGCTTCCTCAATGAAGGCATGCTTGCATTCGACTGTGGATGGTGTGAAGACGTCATAGACAATCTCGTACCAGTGTGAGATATATTGTAGCGCAATATATCGGGTGGTCACTGAATAATTCTCATACAAGTGTCAACTGATTATAAAGATAAACGAATATATAATGCACCTGTGACCTAGGTATCTGTCACCAAGTACTGTACGAGTACTGGTACAGTCGAACGGAGTCATGCAAGTTATGACCTACGGTGCACTGAATCCAGCACACCACTCTGTAACTGTACGGAGTGTTGTTCAGGTGGCAGAGAGCGGCTCACAGATAAAGTCAATTGTTCCGAAACAACAAACAGCTAGGAGTTGGAAACTGCTAGAGGGAGGCCTGTGCTTTAGCCAGGGCGATCCCTTTCTAAAACTGCTGCTAGGATACTGCTTTCAAGCTAAATCCCTACAGCCAATCTCAAAGCTACTCAGCCACTTTCAAAGTGGTCCACAAAGCTGCGGCAACAATAAGGGAAAGAGCGGAGCCCCGCGGTATGCACATGCCTGCGGCACGGGAGACGAGGGCATGAAAGAGCTGATAGCGGGCGAAGATGCACAGCTGCCGCAGCTCCACCTGTAGCACTGAGGCCCAGGCAATCTCTGCACCCTCCTCCCCCCCACGCACCCCATCCCAGCCCATGCCGTGCGCCACTCAGTGCTCCTAATCCAACAATCCGCAGCGCTACGTGAACTGGAATATCCCGGTTCAAGATATCAGACAGTCAGTGAACCAATATAGATAAACTCGTATAAGAAATAAACCCTAAGCTAGATATACCCGGAACGGTCACGGAGTCGGAACGGTCTCGAGTCTAGCTACCTGTGACACTCGGTGTGTCACAGCACAGGCTTACGGATCAGTCACGGTCCAGTGTTGGCTACCTAGGAATCTGTCATAGGGGCCTGCACCGGGACTCCCGGTCAGGGCTGCCTATACAGATTTCAGCACACCACCCCAGCACTGTGGGTGGTGACTGACAGGTAAGTCAGAGAAGTCAAGATAAGTTAGGGTAGGAGCTAGGGTGACAAACCTAACTGCTAATCCAACTGTGCCATTCTGATACACAAATTGAAACCCTCTAGCTAGCACAAGTGCAGAAACCTACGGGTAAGGAGCTCCCGCTAAACAACTGAAAGGCACTGTGTAAGCAAACCAGATTGAAGATTGTAGATGTCAAAGCAAAGCATAAACCAAATTGAAGACCACGTTGAGGTCAAAGTACATCTCAGCACACCACCAGAGTGGTGTACTGCCAGAGCCAGAAGGAAAACTACTCGGGGTCAAAGTTCAGAGGGGCACCGTCACCACAATGTCCACGGTAGTAGCTTGCAGCACTGCTCTCCAGTGGGTCAGGCGGCCGGTGAACCACCGTCGTAGCACCCAGGGAGTGCAGTACTGCATCCAGAGTGACGGGGTCCAGCTCGGAAATACCAGGGTAGATGCATAAATCCCCTCTGCACAGCACAGGCTGCGGTGCAGCCCGACCCGATACCTGCACAGAGCCGATGTCATTGGCCGCCGTGTAGGCGGCAGCTCCCACACCCATGATCGAGATGAAAAGGATAAGTGGCTACTGCCCGGAGCTTCAGTACTGTTACAAGTACCGTAGTAAAATAGACGTAGCCGGCATTAAACTTGGTCATATAGGTCAAACCACATCTCAGAAAATTCATTTATGACCCTTTTGAATTTCTGAAAACCTGTATACATGCCACTATCAAGTTTAAGGTGGCGTATTTTGAGCGCGCTTTCGAGGGGTAAAATGCCTGAAAATAATTTATTTTGCTCAGTACTATTACAAGTACTGAACACTTTAACCCTTGAGAGACCCTCATGCGAGGCCGTGGAGGTCAAACCAACCATCATGTTTCGATATTGGAAGGTATTGAAGATATCTAGCGAGTCACTTGCGTGATTGATATGAATTAGGGCCCGCGCGGTGATGGAATATGACCCACACCCGCCAGAAATCCGAAATTCGCTTTTTTTAAGGACGAAAATTATTGAATTGGCTCCGCGCGAACGTGTGACATAAGCACATAAGTCACAGTATGGCGGTCGTGAAGGCTTCTAAAATTCGATATACATGTATAGATGACAGCTTTACTTGCTCATGGCCTTTTCCATATGCATAGCATGCATAAAGTGCGTCATTCCTATCGCCAAGCGTGGTTGTTGGCGGCCCCTCAAACATATCATTTTCCGCACACCCAAACCCAAACCCTAAACAGCCATAACTTCCTCAATACTTGGAACTGTGTGACCTATAAAGTGTTATGTGACATTTGTGTACATTATGCACGATAGGAATGTAAAAAATCTGTATGTGTATGGCTGTAACACCCAAATTTTGAGCCAGGACTGATTTCAGCTCCCCTGTAGTGCCCCCTCCCATGCTAAATTCCCCGAAAATTATTTCCCCCTACATTATGCCACAAAATTAGTTTCTCGTAGTCCAAAATATTATTTTGAATCATGTTTGGGCGATGTACGGCGCTTGGGTACCCGTTGGGATGATTACGAGCATGCTACTTGTGTATGCGTACTGGTACTCTGTCTACCAGGCCCTAACACCTCGTCCCCATCACTCAATCATGCACCTCCATTATCAACCATGCCCAAATCAGTACGTCTTGTAGTCCGAATTATCATATCAAATCATGCCCGTGCGATATATGGCGCTAGGGCGCCCGTTGGGGCGATTCCTAGCATGCTACTTGCGTACGCGTACACCTGTGCTGACAGCGAGGTCTTAGCGCATGACCGACACTCAGCCATGCATCCCCGACAACCTATAGGCCCAGTTTAATGCTGGTTATAGTCCAAAATATTATTTTGAATCATATTTGGGCGATGTACGGCGCTTGGGTACCCGTTGGGATGATTACGAGCATGCTACTTGTGTATGCGTACGGGTACTCTGTCTACCGGGCCCCGGCACCTCGTCCCCATCACTCAATCATGCACCTCCATTACCAACCATGCCCAAATCAGTACGTCTCGTAGTCCGAATTATCATATCAAATCATGCCCGTGCGATATATGGCGCTAGGGCGCCCGTTGGGGCGATTCCTAGCATGCTACTTGCGTACGCGTACACCTGTGCTGACAGCGAGGTCTTAGCGCATGACCGACACTCAGCCATGCATCCCCGACAACCTATAGGCCCAGTTTAATGCTGGTTATAGTCCAAAATATTATTTTGAATCATGTTTGGGCGATGTACGGCGCTTGGGCACGCGTTGGAATGAACATTTGCATGCTACTTGAATCACGTTGGATCGCTTGGAATGTAATAGGTTTTCACATGGAAGGTGGAAGTTTACAACAATATATACAATTGGTATCATGATACCAAATTGTTCCATGATATGTGAGTGATTAGATATGATGTCTGCCTTCAATTTGAATGCTTTCCCACTTGATTCGGCGGTGTGGTGTGCCTGAAAAAAATTATTGAAAGAGGCATGTCATTTTCGACATATTTGTCAAGCAGGTAATCCGGAAAATCACTGCCCATTGTGTTATATACGTCCAGTGAGAAGCCTCCAAGTGGAATATCGACCAATGGAGCATATGGCAAATTAGTTTAGGTCATAAATGTGCCAAGATATGGATGGTAGCCCAACCGAACCAACGGAGATGCCTGAAAAATTCGCGGGGATTCAGTACTTGTAATAGTACTGAACACGATTTCAGTACTATTACAAGTACTGCCGGGCAGTAGCCATAAGGGAGAGAAGGTAATGAAACCCCCACGGGCCCGCGTGTGCGGGGAAGCCCCATGGCGGCTTGCCACATCCATAGGTGCGGGAAGCACCACCAGACTCAGGCACGTGGGCCGCGGGCTCTGATGCATGATTGGCCGAGACAGCCGGGGCCCGCGGCTTGACGGCGAAGCTGCCGTCTGCAAAATCCTCGTAGTCGTCGGTGTCGTAGCCGGTCAAGTCAACCGGCGCAACCGCGGCGTGGTTGACAGCTTCCACAACCAGGGTAGATATCTTCCGCGGAGGTGACTCGGCCCGCATTGGGAATTTACTTCGGCCACATTTCGGCCCGTCTCGGCCCGAACCCAAAATTGCCCGCCGCAGGCGCAAAATTTTAATTTTAAGTATGACAATTTGTCAAAAATCGATAAAATTTTGGAAATTTATCGATTTTCCCCTCAATGCGACTCGGCCCATCCGCAACTTTTCCTTCGGCCCGCCTTCGGCCCGGGCCTCCGTGACACGGCCCCGGGCCGGCCAATCCCAGGAAGATATCTTCCCTGTCCACAACCCCCGCGAATTCACCGCCTGACTTCTCCGTAGTGGTCACCCGCGTCGATTGAAGGGACACGGGCGGGCCGTAGCCGTAGAGCTCCAGGAGTTCTTCCTCACTCTCCAAGACAGGCATAGCAGGGGCCGGCACGGCGGATGCCGATGCCGCCGCACCACCTGCCGGAACCTGCTCCTCCGGTGTGATACCTGCGCCTGCAGTGTCACACACCAGAGCCGAAGCCTGCGTCGCAATGCCCCCAGGCGGCGGGAAAGAGGCGTGAGTGTAATGTACCTTAGGCTCTACCGCCGCGTTGACCTCCGCCGCGAGGTCGTCCAGCCGCTGCAGGATGTCGTCACCGGACTGGCGTCACCGCGTCAACGGAGAAGCCGTAGGCCGACACGTCGATGCCTCCCACAACACCCCCGCACAGCACCGCTGGCGGACCGTACGCCGTCGCCGCGCGGGCAAAAGCCTCAGCGCCATCATCTGCCGCCTCCTGGAAAAGAGCACACATGGCTAGCGCATGGACTCCCTCCGCATCCTCCTCGTCGATGGGTACGCAGAAAGCCGCGGCCGAAGTAGGGGAATGTTGGCGACCGCCAAGAGGGCAGTCGCGGTAGAAGTGGTAAAGATCCTTACCAGTCTTCGTTGCAGCGGGTACACAGCGGCTTAGCCCGCTGCTCGTCACGATCGTAGCCCACCGCCGGTGGGGATTGGACCCCCATGCGGAAGCCCCGCTGCGACTGCCCGCGCTGCTGCTGCTGCCGGCGTTGTCCGTGCTGCCGCTGCGGCGGGTCTGCTGCTGCACCACCGGCGGAGCCGCTTCGTACCTTTGCTGAACCAGCGCGGTCAGCTCATTGATTTTGTCCAGCAGCGCCTGGTGCTCGCTGCTGGTGAGCAGGGCCGACGTGTCACCACCTGCGGGCTTGGCCAGGAAGGCCTTCCCGACGTCCGTCTGCGCCCATGCCTGGTAAATCTCGACGACCAAAGAGCGTAAGGCCACAAGGGAAACCGACGCGAGGTCGGCCACCATGGGGTAACGCACCTTGACCGCGGCGTAGAACACCGGGTCAAGCCTGCTGTACAGGCTGAGCTTCCTGGTGGCCTCGGTGGGTGTCCAGTCGGCCGCCTTGTTATCCCGCACCAAACGTTGTTCCCGAGCCAAAATCGGCTGCGGGTCAACGTTCGCGGGATAACCAAGCGCGGCATGCTCCTGCTGGAAGGACTCCCGCAACGCCACCGGTACGCTGCGCTTCACGATGTCCACCAGCGCACGCCGTCCATCTCGGTCGGCAGACGCGTCCGTACCCGTAAGCCAGACGTGGGCGTTGCTGTGCTTCTCGATGATAAGCCCAAGCACGTCGTACAGCAGGGCGTTCACCTTGCTCACCACCAGAGCCTGGGGGTCGTCAAGGTCGAACGAGACGAGGTCCAGCCCAGCGGACTCAAACTCCGTACGTAGCTGAACCACCACGTCGGAGAGGAGACCCGCGTCAGTCGTGCCGCTGAAATAATGCTTCTTGTCGCCAAGGATATCCTCGCGGATACCCTTGGCCCATGTCCGATGGAGCCGCCCTTTGTAGACCTCGTCCACAAGCTTGGACTGCTCCTGCAGGTACTTCCTCGTCGCAACGTCGGCGTCGGTGTTGGAATTAGGGTCGGGGTTCGTAACAGCCGGTGATCTAGCCGTCGGCGTGTTGCGAACCGCGTCCGTCAGCCTCAACGAGGCGTCAATGTCGGAGTCCCTCGTGAGGGACCTCTTCGCACGTGTGTGAACAACCATAATTCTGAAAGCCTGATGGGAGGTGGTACGCTGGGGCGCGTAAGGGTAATGGCGTGGGGAAAATGCGACGTCACAGTTACGTAAGGAGCGGTAGAGCCATGCGAGCGAGGGGCACTGGAAGACGTCGTCGAGGTCGAAGGTGCTGCAGACACCAGCCCAAGAAGCGGTAGCATGATGGGCCAAGGCAAGAACTATACCGTAAAAGGACATTGCGCCAACGAAGCCCGGTCTAGGTCGAATCCCCATAGCGGCGGCTCAAAGACGCACTTACAAACTGCTCATCTCAAACTTCCCACTCGTACCCAAACGCGCCGTTGCGCACCACCTCTCAAAGCGGTTGTTTTAGCCAATCATGGCCAAATTAGCTGTGGAATATAGCGTGGAATGGGTCCACGACCTACTGGAATATCCCGGTTCAAGATATCAGACAGTCAGTGAACCAATATAGATAAACTCGTATAAGAAATAAACCCTAAGCTAGATATACCCGGAACGGTCACGGAGTCGGAACGGTCTCGAGTCTAGCTACCTGTGACACTCAGTGTGTCACAGCACAGGCTTACGGATCAGTCACGGTCCAGTGTTGGCTACCTAGGAATCTGTCATATGGGCCTGCACCGGGACTCCCGGTTAGGGCTGCCTATACAGATTTCAGCAACGTGTACGCCCCGTCACGTGGCACACGGCCCTGCGCACCTTCCCGACAGCGCGCATCCAAACTCATAATGGAGCGCTGCAATATTCATTTTTCATATCAATCGCAACTTTTAGAGGGATGCAACGCGTGCCGCAAGAGGGGAGGCGTTGCGCATGATGAACCCTGCCCAGCAACAGGAGCGCAAGCGGCACGGGTGGGGGGAGGGTAGATGTACCCTTCATGGCAGCAGGGATGAGGCGAAGCAGTTTGGCACAGAGGTTCTCCGCATCCAGGTGCTGAGAGGCGGCGTTGTACCCCATTGAGAGGAGCACCGCCGCAGTGGACAGGTCTGGATTCACGGCGTGGCTCAGGTTCTCACCGAGACACATGGAGGTCACGCCAGGCCCCAGCACCACAGCATTCTCGACACACTGCATTCTCCCCCCCTCCCATGCCCCCTATGCTCGGGCCGACGTGATAGAGCAGGTCAGGGGTCAGATAAAACACAGAAAGAGCACTCTGGGTCGTAACCAGAGAAAGAATTCCAAACTGATCGACAGCGGAGAGGATCATGGCCATACAATGATCGACAGCGGAGAGGATCCTAGCCATACAATGATCGATAGCGGAGAGTATCCTGTCCATACAATGACCGTGGAGAGGATCCTGGCCATAAAATGGTGCAGGTCGCAGACACAGAAAGGGGCCGGTGGGAGCTACTTCGGAGGCTGCAGGAAATAAACAGCGCAGCGGGCTCTGTTCGCATGGGACACACCTCTTCAATGGCTGTGGCAGCATCAAGGACTGCCTGTGGGCACGTGGAAGTGGCGCTTGGATCGGACGGCTGCGCAAGAAACGCTGCATACATCTTTGCCTCGCAATGCTCAGGATCTGCAGCTGCTGCCTGTGCCACATTAGTGCGTTCCCAACCAACCGCTTGACGTGATGCCGCCAGCTGGAAAGGCGTAGGCGTAGCCTACTTATGTGTAGGCACTCTGTGGCTCAGTCTCTCAGCATATGGCTGCACTGCACGATTGCTGCGGCTCCCGAATTTGAAAGAAGCGCTGTCGATCCGGCGGCCCTCATCTTGACAAATTAGGGGGGCGAAATATCAACTACTATTGCGCTTAGTCCCCCCAGTCTTGGCTCTGCACAGCCTCTTTGTAGCCTCTTTGCATTATAAGTGTCGAGTGAATAAAGTCACCGTTATCAACGACGGAAGGTATTTTGTGGGTGAAATACTATTCTGGAGCTAAGTACCGCATACGCAACACTTGAACGATGTCAACCAAGGCGCCGCTTATAGCATGTCCGTCGCCATACGCCGTGGCCTAGACCGAGACTCGGTACCAACAATTATGATAACTTGATATATCAATATATCACTGATAATGTATCGTATCGATGCCCGAAATTGACGTGACCACTCTGAATTGTCGAGCAGCAAGTGGCTTGGCGTGACCACTCATGATTGCAGAGCCGCGGGTGGCGGCTTGGCGTGACCACTCGGAATTATAGAACCGCAGGTGGCTTGGCGTGACCTTAAAGGGACGCGTGGCCCCAAAATTTGGGCTTCGTGGGGACCATTTCTCAGGGGACATTCGGTTCCTTGACTCTGGGGAGGTCTACAAACCCTACACTTTAGGGGGACTTTCAGTTCCCATCAAGTCTAGCCCCTATCCGCACCCGTGATCTAAAACACACCCACTCTTTAGATACGATAATCATTATGAACTATTTGAATATGGAAATCTCGATGTATCCGAGATTTCCCCCGAACACACTCACCAATCAATATGGGATTCGTCATGTCCGCGCGATGCGAGTGTCAACGGGGGCTTCCTAGGTTCCCAAACCTTGGGGGGTCCCTAAAGGTACATCAAAAGCGGTTTGCGGTCCCACTAACCGCGAAACTATCAAGGGATCAAAGAGCCAACGCGATCCCGCGAAAATGTTAACCTGCCCTCGATGCAAACCCAGGAGCCAATGCCACAGTCCCGTCCTCGTGCAATGCTCCCAGGAACATTCAAACATATCCAGCTTCAAATTTAATGAAATCCTTAGGTTGGACTTCCTCATTTTACAGTCAGCCCCCTTTTGCCAGCCAGCCAGCGCTCACTTGCTTATTTTTGGGTTCTCCCTTAGCCCCCTTTTCAGCCAGTTGTTCCCACAAACACGGTAACGCCCCCAGAACGCTGACTACTTTCTATACGCATATTTCTCTTATGACTTGGTGTTTACTGTGTGCAGCGTGTATGTAAGTAGCAAAACGATGCCAAACTGCAAATTCCAAAAGCCAAAATGCGTTGCGTGTTTCACTACATAGACAACGGGTCTGGTGACCGGAGTCTGAGCACCAGGTGCAGTGTAATCTCACATTCTCGGCCCATACAAGCGTCCTCAAAGACCTCCTGGTCCTCGAGGTCGTTTCCACCGAACACAAGCCGTTGCTGGTCCGGAGGAATCCCTTCTTTGTCATGGATTCGCTGTTTGAGCTCCATCACAGTGCCTCTCCACACGTCGTCGGTGAGGGGTACGATGATCGTCTTGTCCGTGAGTGTGCGGATGAAGAGTGCGTTCCATCGAGGGTGTAGATACTTGCCGCTTTCATCTTTCTCCTGGCTACAACCCTTCTGGGGACCAATCACGTGGCACCCAGCGGCCCTCAACATCTCTTCAGTCACGCCTGGCATCGAATACTGTGCTGGCAGCCTCTTTTCCCCCTCACGTGCCCGCGTACAATGATTGAAAAACGCCAGAAAATTAGAAAATGCACTGTAAGTCCGTCAAGAGCTCCGGGGATCAGGTTCTCAATCGCGTAATAGTGTCAGTGATCTCGCCGGAGTCAACCTATAAGTGGCAGTGCGGACCCAGCAAAATCTGTATACTTTCCCAGCAAACGATCGTACGGCGCCTCTGGTTGTGGACTATTTGTGGAAGACTATTTGTGGAAAGCCGTGACAACTAAGATTCCAGCTCTTCCTAAGCTTTCCATGAAATAATTTAACATACAAAACGCTGAAGGAAAGGTAAAAAGTAGCCAGTGCAAATGAGATGTGTGTTGTCCCTTCGCGCGAAATCGTAGTTCCCGACGAGTCTAATCTATATGGGTAATGCTATATACCTCTATGACGGTCCGGTTTTTTTCAGCCTTGCGACCCACGTACGCGTGAGACCCGAACCCTGAGAGCCGGCCTGCATTTCGAACCTCCCCACCCTGCCCCCCCACCAACCGCCCCAAGAGTAGTATTTCGCCACTCTTCTAGTGTGTTGGGACACCTCGCGCGCCGCACGGATCGAAGCGGTTCGCTCGCTACGCCCTGCTCCGTCAGCGCAACCATGCTCGGGTCACACCCCCTCCACATCAATCATGAATGCCCCCACCTACCACAATCTACATCAACAACCTTTTGCACTAGAATTAGGGGTGTCCCAAGCCTTCATGTGGCAAGGCGCGGTTATCCCACATCCCACCTGATGTCCTTCGACATCCCCACCATGCATCTTGCCTTGGGCATCGAGCTACACGCCGCTACAACACGCCAACGGCACCCTACCTGTCGTCCCACCAATTACGGGGGGTGGACCGTCATAGAGATATCCTGCCCCAGCCCCCCGTCGAAATCGGCGGTTTCATGGGGCTCCAAGCCACCACAGCGGTCGAGTGACCCTTCAGGACATGTTTTACATTGTTTTCAATGCACATGGCACCGCGAGACCGAGTTTGGATTCATTGGCCATATCTCTATGACGGTCCGGTTTTTTTCAGCCTTGCGACCCACGTACGCGTAAGACTCGAACCCTGAGAGCTGGCTCGCATTTCGAACCTCCCCACCCTGCCCCCCCACCAACCGCCCCAAGAGTAGTATTTCGCCACTCTTCTAGTGTGTTGGGACACCTCGCGCGCCGCACGGATCGAAGCGGTTCGCTCGCTACGCAATCACTCACCGTAAATTCCAGTCGCCACTTTTCTCATCGACTTGGTACCCCCCGCCAGCGCCAGCGTCCTATGGAATCTGTTAAGAATAGTGACCGCGATCTTTTAAGCCAGCCAGCACATTCCATAGCCATCCACGTGTCATCCTTACGTAGCCAGCCACATTTCTTAAAATTTTCAAAACCTAGAAAATGGACCCTGAGAGCCGTGCACAGTTGAAAGAATTAAAGCAGGACTTAGCCGATGATATCATATCCGAATCAGACTATTTAGAACTGAAGGCCATCATTCTTAGTGCCGTCAAGTCAAACGCTCGTAGCAAGAATGCAACCCTCCCAGAATCCAGCCTAGATTTCTTAATATATATGAACTTTATGAAATGCCCCTTAAGATAGTCAGCCAGCACCATATTTCTTATCGCAGGGTGATTCCATAAGAAAAAAAGTCCAGCCAGCTTTTCTCATCAACTTGGGTACCCACCCCCCCCCCAAAGGCTGGCTGGTTCCTTAACGTCGAGGTTCCTTAAAGGTGAGTGATTACTGTACGCCCTGCTCCGCAGCGCAACCATGCTCGGGTCACACCCCCTCCAATGCCCCCACCTACCACAATCTACATCAACAACCTTTTGCACTAGAATTAGGGGTGCCCCAAACATTCATGTGGCAAGGCGCGGTTATCCCACATCCCACATGATGTCCTTCGACATCCCCACCATGCATCTTGCCTTGGGCATCGAGCTACACGCCGCTACAACACGCCAACGACACCCTACCTGTCGTCCCACCAATTACGGGGGGTGGACCGTCATAGAGATATCCTGCCCCAGCCCCCCTTCGAAATCGGCGGATCCATGGGGCTCCAAGCCACCCCAACGGTCGAGTGACCCTTCAGGACATGTTTTACATTGTTTTCAATGCACATGGCACCGCGAGACGGAGTTTGGATTCATTGGCCATATCTCTATGACGGCCCGGTTTTTTTCAACCTTGCGACCCACGTACGCGTAAGACCAGAACCTTGAGAGTGATGGAAACACCGAAATGCTTCCGGTATAATTATATTGTTGATCAGACAATATAATTATAGCGGGCAACAACCTCCCGACGAGATCCAGACGGGACTTGAACCTGCGCGCTCAAGGTGCAAGTCCAATCATGAGGGAACAGAAACTGTACCGCTAGACCAGAAGCCCGAAAAGGGATCGAGCCCGTGACCTCTCGCATACCGGACGAGCGCTCTGCCGTTGAGCTACTCTGGCTATTGATGGCGATTCTGGTGCGAACACACTATTCGATGAAAATGGCATTATCATATGTCATTTTTGGATTTATATATATTTCATAAAAATCAGGGTTTAGTGATATTTATGCGCGAAATAGGGATACATAAAGGCAACAAGCTAGAAAAGTGCAGTATGCGTACAATGAAAACACCGAAATATGCATACATGTATCATTCTTTATTCAAATGTTTACGAGCAGAGTACTTTTCACCCTATACCGTCGAGGCATGACTGATACCTATCAGTCAGGGCGGTCGACAAATCCTACTAATTTATTCATCACTCTCTTCGGCCTCTTCTACTTCTGCTTCGTCCTCCGACGACTCAACAGTGGCTGCTTCCTTCCCCTTCCTCGTCGGTTCGCTCTTCTGTTTTGGCTTCGTCTCGGCATCCTGATCGGGCTCGGCGTTGAAATTGGTCAGCCGTTGCTGCGCAGAGCTGACCATGTACTGGTCGTGGTCGAAGCCGATCGCGTTCATACCACACCTCATGGCGGCCATGGACGTCGAGCCGACGCCGCAGCAAGCGTCGAGAATCCAGTTGAGTGGATGGCCGTTCTCATCCACCTTGCCCGGATTGTCACCGAGCATGTGGCACTGGATCAGCTCCATCAACAGTGCTAGGGGTTTCTGATGGTTATTCACGACTTTGCCGTCGCGTTTGTACATCTGGTGCACAACCGGGAAGCCGCGCAAAAGTGACGCGCGGCTCAGACGTTCACCGTCCCCAAAATCAAAGTTGAACATCCACTCCGGCTTTTTAGAAGACTCCCCCGCGGCATCGCTCTTTACATGGTACCCCAGGACGCCACATTCAACGTCATCGTAGCGTACGGACTTGTTGGGGTTCATGTCCACTACCCGGTGGTACATGGGGATGTACCCAAGAGGGTCTGGGTACATAGGGATGTACCCAAGCTAAATCGACGGTATGGGGGCATAAATTTAACGGTTTGTTGTTACGAATCATCAATATAGCTAGCCAACATCATCATGAACACGGGAATATGCCGTCACAAGCATCCTGTAGGATATATATCATGTCAGGTGCATTCAAACCCATGCAAATCGCAACTTGGCTCCCAAAAACATTTTTCTAATTGTTTTTTTACCACGGTTTGTTGCGACTCGCCTTTTTCACAGTCTCGCATATCTTAGGGGGGGGATTCTTCACAAAGTGGAATACTTTTTAAGGTTTGTTACACCACAATATCTTAATTAATTTATTCTCGTCATGTTCGGCGTACCCTAGATCCCCAAGCTTAACTGCTTACTTGCCGCACGGCACGAGGTACCTTATCGGGTATGGGGACGAGTCGACGCGAGCGGTTGAAGGTGACCTGTGATATTGATTATTATGACCAAAAGTATTTGTCAGCTCATTCTTTGGCAATCGTATTTGCGATAACATGCATTGCACATGTAAATATGCCTTCGTTCAATAGATCGATGGGTGGGAGTCATCACACATGTCCGCGCGCATTTTTTAGGCGAAATCTAAAATCTGACACTGTTTTATGATGAGAAGTCTTGATGATGAAGTATGATAACTTCGTTGTGAGGTATGGGACCGACCCATGATAAAAATAAGTGCTTTGAAGGGTCTTTGTTAATGCCCTAATGAAACATCGACCAAATATGCAATTTTCATGTGCATAACCATGCATACAAATCGATGTACCCAAGCGATGTACCCAAGAATTTAGAACTTGAGAATTTCGTCTTTTCTGGAAAATCACCTAGGCAACCGCCCCCAAAAACCCATGTCTATGACATGAATACCGCCAAACATATGGTTCATACCCAAGATTGGTGTGTTATTGACAACCTATATCGGCCATATGGACACTTGAAATGTTTCGAGCTCGCCATGGCGTGCGGAACAAAGAGTGGCTTGGGTACATCGTGATGTACCCAAGACCGGGTAGTGGACATTCATGTGCACGTTTTGCTTGTGCCAGAAGAACCGCTCCGCGCGGCCGGGGCAGTAATTGTCAATCACCTCTAGGAAATCGTTTTGTTGGACGAAACCGCAAAAGATAGCGACTGTCCATGCCGGGGCGGTGGTCTTGGCGTTGAAAGACTCCTGGAACGGTTGCACCTCCTCCTTGGTCATCGCGTCGGGAGTCTTCTCCTTGTCAAGGGCGTAATTGCAGTCGATGATCGTCCCCGTGAAGGGCAGTCTCGGGATGTCCTTCAAATCGTCCATGCTGCCCTTGACGATCTTCCAACGAGGGAACATCGGCACGTCCGTCTGATGTGTGGGCTCGTCGCCCTCCAGCTCGGGCGCGCTCAACCGGATTTGGATCGCCCGGATTCGAATGTCACATTTTCATCGTATAAATCCGGATTTCCTTTTCGACATTACGCACTTAATGGGATTAAATCATGGGAACACTGACTCTCACCCCCCATAAGGGGGGAGGTCAGTGGTGCCCTGTGTCACCCCTCGCCTGCTCGGATGTCACTTGCAGTGCCTGTTGTCTATCTCCGCTCGTGTGTCAGTGTCACGGTCCGTCCGCTAGCTTAAAACTGTGTATCTCCCAGTTTAATCTGACTTAGCCGAACCGAGAAGCTCTGCCTCACTGCCTTGACATTTTACAGTGCAAGCTAATATATCACTATATTATCAGCTTTCACATCAGGTCTGGACCCACCTACGTTCAGAGGTGTTTTTCTTGTCTTCCGTCCGCTTCGCGCCCTACGATTCTATCCGACACTTCAAATTAGTACCGACATTTCTATTAGTACCGACACTTCAACCCGACATTCGACCTCCTTGCCTTCGCATAGGTCACCCTAGTACCGACATTTTTTAGTACCGACATTTACCTTAGTACCGACACTACAGCGCACTTTTTTGTGCGTTTCCGATCAACTGGACCGACATTACTTTTTACCCGACATGGCTTCCGCCCGACGTGAGACGATTGGTTCCGCGCTTCGTGCTGCACGCACGCGCGCTGGTGCGTCACCATCCCCGTCACCGACGGCTTCGCACTCTTCACCATCTTCGAGTGAGACTCGACCCCGCCGCATCGTTGGGACTTCGTCCTTGCGTGCAAAACCGACATCTACGATTGAAGCCCCAACAGCTTTTGATTTCTTCAATGACCCTGACGTTTTGGTGACTACGCCTGTGGAGGAGGGCCGCGAGGAGGAGTTTCGTGATCAACTTTCTTACGCTTTTACGTATGGAAGTGACCTCGTGAGCTTCCTCAAGTCCGCTGGTTTCAAGCTTCCCACTGGTTGCACCCGTCCGGGTTGACAGGGGCATCGTGTGTGACTCTGGAGCCACATGTGTCATGTGCGGGGACCTGTCGGCCTGCACCGACGTGGACTACACCCGTACGGTGGCCTTCACCATGGTTACGGCTGGGTCTCACAGGACGGATGCTACTGTGACATTCCATCTGTATGGGGTCTGTATCCAGGACGGAGCCATCGACCACTTCGTTCTCCCAAACTCACACTATAAAGCCGGCTGCCGCACTCTCCTGTCTTCTCGGGTTATGCTTTCCCTCGGCTTCGGGTCCCCTGACCTTGTGTCCCTCACTTACACCCACCTGCCTACTGGCCGTGTCTATCGGATCATTGACTCTGGCACAGACTATATGTGGGCGGAGGTCCCTGAGGGGGCAGCCAGTGCACTCACCCAGACTGTATCACGTGTCCGCACCGGTGAGATCTGTGACTGGATGTGGGCACGCTCAGAGTATGCCAAGTGGGCTTTCCTGAAGGGCTCGCCTGCTGCCCTGGCCAAGACCGGGGAACACAACTTTGACATCTCCCTCTTCGGAGACGACCTCCCCCCCGGCGTGGGTAACAACCAGACCTGCCCAGTCAGGTATTCACTGTCTGATTCCTGCTGGGGTCACCTCTGGGCCGGTGCCTATATATATGGCAACCCGCCCTTTGACAGACTCACCTGTGAGCGGATGCTCAAGAAGGCCAACCGGGACTTTGCAACCGACCCCGAGCACACGGTATTCCTCTTCTTGATTCCCCAGTCACACCTCAGTACCTTCAGGCAGCACCTTATTCATTGGGAGGTGCTACATGTGTATCCGGCTGGCACAGAGGGCATATTCAGCTACCGTCGTGAGCACACCTATGCTGGACGGCCCCTTCAGTCGGCTGGCTCGGAGGGCGGGGGGGACCGTGTCTTCATTGCGGGTACCCCGTTCCCGGTGGCTATCATCTACCGTGATCAGTACACGTCCATGAGGTTCACCCCTGAGAGGTGGTGCCATTCCGCATATGCTCATGCTCATGGTCTCAGGCTGGCTCAGCTCATGGACCTTGGTGCTGACATCGCCCGGCCTGGCACTACAGTTACCCGGGAGCAGCTGCTGTCTCACAGGACCTGTGCTGAGGCCTGTGCTGTGTGTGCCCGTATGCGGACAGTGCAGCCGAGTCCGAAGCACCCTTCGGCTGACAGATACAGAGCTCAGAAGCCTGGGTCTATGTGGGCTGCTGATGCTACAGGCCCGATCACGCCTATTGGCTATGACGGGTCGAGGTACCGCTGGACCTTTGTGGAGTTCACTGTGAGGTTTACACTTTGCTACTTCTCTGCTGAGAAGTCGGCATACAGCTTCATTCTGGCTCAGTTCCTGGCAGATGTTGTTCATCACGGCTTTGCCTGCACTGGCCTGGTTCTCCGCACTGATTGTGCCCCGGAGCTGTGTGACCCTGCAGCACAGGCTCTGTACAAACACCATGGCATCAAACACCTGCAGTCGTCACCCACCCTGCACTGGCAGAACTTCATGGCTGAATATGTGATTGGTAAGATCTCGTCGGTCTCCCGTGCACTCCTGGAGACAGCCGGTATGGACCTCACCTACTGGCCTCTTGCAGACAGTCATGCCTGCCTGCTATGGGATATCCTGCCTCATGGGCGGGACGCCGTGGTGCCATTCTATCACCTTATGGGCTATCACTTTACCTACTCCCGTATCGAGATATTCGGCACCCTGTGCACTGTGGCCATGGATGCTCAGCAGATGCGGGCCCGCCATCCGGGGGTCTCCAAGAAGCGGACCCCCCGGGCCTGGCAGGGGCGGTTTGTGGGCATCAGCCTCAGGTCCTCGGCCTACAAGGTACTAGACCTGGAGAGGAACAAGGTTGTTTCCGAGGGCCGGCCAGACTTCATCAGAAACTACTCAGAGTTCGGGCAGGTGATGTCATCGTTCCCTGCCCCCGCTCCCGACGAGCAGCACTCCGCACCCGTGCCCAGTGACAGGCCGGAGCCGTGGAAGGACTACACCACTGACATGGTGGTGACAGTCCATTCCGTGGCTGCCTATTATGACACCCGGGACGGTGAGACCTATGCCACCGTGCAGTTGCTTGACACTGGTTCAGCAGACACTTTCTGGACCACCGCCCAGCAGTATGTCATGGCTGACCCTGCGGGCACTGCTTGGTTTGACTTGGTCCACTGGCTGGACCGCCGCAGGGTCATTGACTGTGTCAATCAACACTACCCGCTCTGGACTCTGGCTAAGGCTCAGGAGGCCCGCGGTGATCCGCTGTATCCGGCACTCATTGTGTCCACGGACATGAGGCGGTCCAGGTCCTATGGGGTGCTCTTCCGGCCTATGGCCTACGGTGATGTGACTGCCCCACGTGCCTATGCCATGGACCTCCGTGCCAGTCTGGTGGTGTTCCCTGATACCCACAGTGCTTGCCACCTTCCCTTCTCCGACCACCCGGAGCAGGACCAGTGGCTCCTTCCGCACTATGTGGTCCCACCAGAGGACACGGTCGGTACATTGCCAGCCAGCGGCACACTCAGCTTCTGCCATATCTCTGCTGACCTCGCCGAGCGCCTGTACCACACTGCAGCTCCTGATCTGCCGCTGCCAGGTGGTTACCGCCAGGCGCTGTCTATGCCTGATGGGGCTCAGTGGGAGGAGGCTATTACCGGTGGGGAGGTGCAGCCTCTGATTGACCAGGGCAAAATAGAGCCAGTGGAGGTGCTGCCCGACGGTGAGATCGCCACCAGCACCATCTTTGTGCTGAATAAGCCCTGGAAGCCACGGGATGGTCTACCGCCCGTCCAAATTCATAAAGCTCGGATGGCCGTGGCTGCCACATGGCACTGGGGCTACACCCAAGCTGAGACCGCATGCACGGTAGCAGACCTGCCCACCTTCCGCCTTCTCTTCATCCTGTCTATTATCTTTGCTGGTATGGGGGTTATGGTCTATCACTTTGACGTCAGTCAGGCCTTTGTTCATGCCCGTCTGGAGGTTCCCATATATGTGCGGTTCCCCTCTGGGTATATGTATAAGGGCAGATATGGCTATGCCAAGCTGCTCTATGCTCTCTACGGGCTACGGACGGCTGGTGCTTCCTGGCAGAAGCTGGCCAACAAATTCATGAAGTCCTTCACCTATCAGGGAATGCACTTCACCCAGTCCACATATGACCCGTGCCTATACTATATTGTGACCTCTGTGTTCGTGGCCTTCGTGGCTGTCTACGTGGATGACTTCGGGCTGACATGTGATGATGCCTTCCACCAGGCTTTCTGGGCAGCTTTCCAGGCGGCATTCAAGAGCAAGAATCTTGGCCGTATGACAGCCGTCCTGCAGCTTGCGGTTGACTATGATCGGTGGGGCATTGCACTGTCCCAAACCAGGCAGATCAAGGAGCTCATGTCCAAGTTCAAGCTTCCGGCCAAAACCTTTCACAATCCGATGGATGTGAACCTCGTTATCCAGAAGCCGGAGCACCCTGATCTCACCCTTGTCACCCCGTATCTCTCACTGCTTGGGTCCCTGCTGTGGATTGCACGGTGCACCAGGCCGGATGTGTATTACTCGGTCATATATCTGGCACAGTTCTCCTCATGCCCCTCGGCTCAGGCCTGGGAGGCACTTCAGAGAGTGGCTCAGTATCTATACTTCACACGGCACTACCGTATCCGTTATGCTTACCCCAGTGCACCGCTTTCTGTGCTCACAATCCAGGTGTATTCGGATGCTGGCCATGCTCGTGACAAACTGAACGGGTGCCTCTCCTACTCGGGAGGCATTGTATTCCTCAACGGCATGGTCCTTCATTGGGTATGTGCCCGCCAGACTGATGCTGAGATGTCCTCCACTGGATCTGAGTATGTGGCCGCCTCCGTGGTTGGGCAGAGGGCCATGTCTGCTATCCATATGATTGTGGAGATGTTCGGCTTTATCAGAATTACGCAGCAGGAGCCGGGTGTGTCTGCTCTGGCTCTGTCTACGGCCTTCCCTGCAGCTGACACTTCTTGGATGCAGAGGGCGGCCACGTTCTTCGAGAATCATGCTATGGGTCATGGTCAGATGGGCCCCGCCTCCCCCCTACACTACCAGGAGGCTGAGCCTGTTCCTGACAGCAGCCTGTATGCCCTGCCTCACGCGGTGCCAGTACCATATGATGGCACGGGCTACGAGGACGGTCCGCGGGAGTACCACTCTCAGCGGTCTGGCATGTATGGTACCTCTGGACCCTTCATTCCCAGGCTGGAGCTCCCGGTGGCTGTCATGATTGACAACCAGGCGGCCTCCTCCATTCTGAGGAATGTCATGCTATCCACCAAGATTAAGCATGTGTTGATCCGTTTTCACTGCTTTCGGGGGTGGGTGTGTGCTGGGTACCTAGTGCCTGTTTACATCAACACTTTACTCAACCTGACCGATATCTTCACCAAGCCTCTTCCCGGGCTCAAGGACAAGGTGCGGGTAATCATCAGCATGATCGAGTCCTTCATGGACGTGATCCGCCCGCACCCCAGTGGTGCGGGTGACTCCTAGGTTCTCTGGTCCTCTGTCCGGCTGAGCTGCAGGCCTATGAGCCGGTAGCGGTCGGGCAAGGGGTCTTTCTGGTCTGACTGGATTGATGCCCTTTGACGTGGTGCCCTTCTGGACTGGACTTTGGGCATGTAGCACGGCTAGGTGGGCCCGGATTGCATAATCGATGAAAATGACATTTAGAAGTCGCAAGAAGTTTCAAGAAGTACTTAGTGGTTAAAAGAAATCATCTAGAGGCAATATTTTATATTTTGATAATTGTAGTGGCCACAGGGCTGCTTACAGGTCGCGGACGGGCTGCCGTACATACATTGCATATCTTGCGGGCGCGTGAGATATGCAAATGATACGGGGAAGTTATTAGACGTTGTGAGAAGTATTTAGAGGTCATCCGTAGGCAATGAGAAGCAAAATTTCACATCGGGACATATTCACGGGGTGCTGGTGAGCTAATTTCGTCTGTAAAATGGCTGCAAAGCAGAAATTGCATATCTTGCGGGCGCGTGAGATGTGCAAATGATACGGGGAAGTTATTAGAAGTTGTGAGAAGTATCTAGAAGTTATTATTAGGCATCGAGAAGTGATATTTCACATCGGGTCACATTCGCGGGGCGTTGGGGAGCTAATTTCGTCTGTAAACTGACTGCAAAACAGAAAATGCATGTCTCGTGGGCGCGTGAGATATGCAAATGATACGGTGAAGTTATTACAAGTTGTGAGAAGTATCTAGAAGTTATTATTAGGCATCGAGAAGTGATATTTCACATCGGGTCACATTCGCGGGGCGTTGGGGAGCTAATTTCGTCTGTAAGCTGACTGCAAAACAGAAAATGCATGTCTCGTGGGCGCGTGAGATATGCAAATGATACGGTGAAGTTATTAGAAGTTGTGAGAAATATCTAGAAGTTATTACTAGGCATCGAGAAGTGATATTTCACATCGGG